>ML410614.1:0-27293 GCA_005239525.1 Nicotiana knightiana
TGATGGAGAAAGGGTATTTGGCTTATTTGGCTCATATTCGTGATTCTGATGCCGAGGTTTCTTGTATAGAGTCAGTTCATATCGTGCGTGAATTTCTTGAGGTATTTCCTGCAGACCTGCCGAGTATGCCGCCCGACAGGGATATCGATTTCTGTATTGATGTGGCTCCGGGCACTCAGCCCATTTCTATTCCTCCATATCGGATGGCCCCACCAGAATTGAAAGAGTTGAAAGAACAGTTGCAAGATTTGCTTGATAAGGGTTTTATACGGCCTAGTGTCTCGCCTTGGGGTGCACCGGTTTTGTTTGTAAAGAAGAAGGATGGGTCGATGAGAATGTGCATAGACTACAGGCAGCTTAATAAAGTTACTATTAAGAATAAATATCCGTTGCCGAGAATTGATGACCTATTTGATCAGCTTCAGGGTGCTAGGGTGTTTTCGAAAATTGATTTGAGGTCAGGCTACCATCAGCTAAAAATTAGGGCTTCCGATATCCCTAAGACAGCCTTTCGTACGAGGTATGGGCACTATGAATTTTTGGTGTTGTCTTTTGGGCTGACTAATGCTCCAGCGGCTTTTATGGACTTAATGAATCGGGTTTTCAAGCCCCACCTGGACTCTTTTGTGATCGTGTTCATTGATGATATTCTCATATACTCCCGTAGTCGGGAAGAACATGAGCAGCATCTCCGTATAACACTTCAGACCTTGAGAGATAATCAGTTGTACGCCAAGTTTTCAAAATGTGAGTTCTGGTTAGATTCAGTAGCCTTTTTGGGTCATATCGTGTCGGCTGAGGGTATTCAGGTTGATCCTAAGAAGGTAGAAGCAGTCAAGAACTGGCCCAGACCCACTACAGCCACGGAGATTAGAAGTTTCTTGGGTTTGGCCGGTTACTACNCATATACGCCTATCAAAATGTGTGTATGTATATATATATATAACACTTCGTGCTGCTTTAACTACGTATATATCATGTTATAGTCTATGATAGTAGTATTCATTATTTGTATTATAACAGAATTAATGAATTACATTTATCCATCACTAGGTTATAATATATATTTACAATTATACTCTTGCAGCACTTTGAAAAAGTCTTATAACCTCACTTTTCACTTTCCTTCGCTTTAGGTTCTGCTCCAAATGATAGATACAAAGCCTATGGTGGCTTTCAGGATATACCTTTGTGATGGCATATGCAATAGATTGATGCCTGTCTGATAAAAAAAATTAAATTCTCACGGCTCCCAATTGCATTGCGAAGCTCACTAAAGTACCAATCATAGGAATTGTTATTTTCAGATTCTGCTATTCCAAAAGCTAGTGGGAAAATTTGGTTATTTGCATCCTTTGAAACTAAAATCATTAAAACACCACAAAATTTTGACTTCAAAAAAGTTGCATCGACAACAATCACTGGTCTACAATGATTCTAACCAGATATTGATGATCCATATGCATAAAACATATAAAGAAACCTGAAAATACAGTATAAAAGAAGGTTAATAGAAGTTAAGGACAACCAGTCCTTAACTTAGACTAACAATGTCAAAAGTTAAGGACAGGTAGTCCTGAACTTCAGGTTACAAGGCCTAAAGTTAAGGACAAGTAGTCCTGAAGTTAGACTAACAAAGTCAAAAGTTAAGGACAGGCAGTCCTTAACTTAGAGTTACACGTTATAAAGTTAAGGACATGTAGTCCTTAAATTAGATTTACAAGCTCAAGAGTTAAGGACATGGAGTCCTTAACTTAGACTAACAAGGTCAAAAGTTAAGGACATGTAGTCTTGAACTTCAAGTTACAAGGCCAAAAGTTAAGGACAAGTAGTCCTGAACTTTAGGTTACTAAGGCTAAAATAATAGCGAATGCTACCCAATCCATTTTATAGCAAAACTTGCTACTATTCTGCACATAGAATGAAGATAGAAGAAAGGGAAAACTTGAAGATCTCATTAATGAAGATGAATCTTCACTCAAAAAAATATATCCTCATAAAAAAATACATCACCTAGTATTGAAGATAAAAAATTGAAACGCCGAATTAGAACTAATACAGGCTAAAACCAAAAAATTGGCTAATGCTAATAGAAAGGCCTAAACCAATTGCAACAAGGGAAGAAGCCCAAGTGAGTTTCTCAGTAATTCTAGGAATCCTATCCTTCAATGCCTGACTACATGAGCCAATAAAAGCAGTATAACTTCCCATTGCCATAACAGTTCCAACCAAGAACATACCCAACAAAGCAGCACCAGCTAAACGAGAAGGCAAATCAAGCGCGGGCAGGATTATCATCAGTGCATCAGGTTGTAACCATGGACAATGCCAGTCGCAAAAGTTGCAAACCCGGCTTTCTTTTTCTTCCCAATAACTGGAGTATCAATGTGAAGATCTAAATCTTTGGATATAAGCATTCCCTTGCTTGTTCCCAGGTTGATGTCAAACCATATCACTGCTTCAAACTTGTCTCTATCCAATTCAATAACTTCAAAGATCTATTTAATGACATCTTCAAATTGAATTACCTCAGGTACTAGAACAAGCTTTGTTTGATGATCAAGATACTTATAGTCTTCAGTCCATCTACCATTAAAAGCAACTATAATGCATATTGTTTCCATCCTGCAAGTCAAGAGAATGGGAATCTCAGGACATATTTTATAGAGAAATCCTTGTATAATTAAGAATAGGTACTGTAATTTCAGTACCAAGTTAAGGATCAAGTGTCCTTAACTTTTGAACTTGGAATTCAAAGTTAAGGACCAAGTGTCCTTAACTTCACGACCAAGTGTTCTTAACTTTTTAACTTGTAACTCAAAGTTCAGGACCAAGTGTCCTTAACTTATGAACTTGGAACTTAAAGTTCAGGACCAAGTGTCCTTAAGTTATGAACTTGGAACTGTAAGTTCAGGACCAAGTGTCCTTAAGTTATGAACTTGGAACTGTAAGTTAAGGACCAAGTGTCCTTAACTTTTGAACTTGGAAATAAAAGTTCAGGACCAAGTGTCCTTAACTTTTGAACTTGGAATTCAAAGTTAAGGACCAAGTGTCCTTAACTTTTGAACTTGAAACTTGAAGTTAAGGACTGCCTGTCCTTAAATTTTTAAATTGTAACTCTAAGTTAAGGACCAAGTTTCCTTAACTTTTGAACATGTAAGTCAAAGTTCAGGACCAAGTGTCCTTAACTTTTCAACTTGAAACTCAAACTTCAGGACCAAGTGTCCTTAACTTTTGAACTTGGAATTCAAAGTTAAGGAACAAGTGTCCTTAACTTTTGAACTTGAAACTTGAAGTTAAGGACTATCTGCCCTTAACTATTTAACTTGTAACTCTAAGTTAAGGACCAAGTGTCCTTAACTTTTGAACATGTAAGTCAAAGTTCAGGACCAAGTGTCCTTAACTTTTCAACTTGAAACTCAAACTTCAGGACCAAGCGTCCTTAACTTTTCAACTTGAAACTCAAACTTCAGGACCAAGTGTCGTTAACTTTTGAACTTGGAATTCAAAGTTAAGGACCAAGTGTCCTTAACTTTTCAACTTGAAACTCAAACTTCAGGACCAAGTGTCGTTAACTTTTGAACTTGGAATTCAAAGTTAAGGACCAAGTGTCCTTAACTTTTGAACTTGAAACTTGAAGTTAAGGAATGCCTATCCTTAACTTTTTAACTTATAACTCTAAGTTAAGGACCAAGTGTCCTTAACTTTTGAAATTGAAACTTGAAGTTAAGGAATGCCTGTCCTTAACTTTTTAACTTGTAACTCTAAGTTAAGGACCAAGTTTCCTTAACTTTTGAACATGTAAGTCAAAGTTTAAGACCAAGTGTCCTTAACTTTTCAACTTGAAACTCAAACTTCAGGACCAAATGTCCTTAAATTTTTCAAAACAATTTGCAAAACTATGACAGTATGTTCTTAATATTCAAAAGGACAACAAAAAAGTTAAGGACACTGTGTCCATAACATTTTCAATTCAATTTGCAAAATCAGGACACTATGTCCTTAATATTAGTAACAACGGTCATGTTAAGGACACCAAATCCTTAACATTATGTGCTCAATTTTTATAGAATTATCACAGGATGCGATGTTCTTAACCTTATCAATCTAGAAATTCAAAAAAAAAAATAAAAAATTCCTAGCATCAAATTCCTAATAACGAAATAAAAATCAATAGAAACACACAAAAGCATAACTTACTGTTAATTTATGTCGATTTTTGGACGAGAAAGTTGAATTCTATAGTTTCAAATCGGAAGAGAAGCTTCTGCAATTCTATAGTTTGAAATTCGACAATCACAGTCTCTGTTGCTGCTGAAGTTAGTTACGTGCTGCTGGTGCTGATCGTTAATAAAAGCGTATGTATAAGTTATAACAGAAGGGTATTTTCGTCCAGTCAGATAAAAATTTACTAAACCAGTGGCTAAAGACTAAAGACATTTAAAACACTGACTTTAAAGTAAAGACATGTGCTCTTAATGGCTATTTGTGCACATCCCCCGAAAATGGTCTGAATCTAATTATCGCCCACTAAATTAGTTTATGGGACTAATTGGAGCCACAATCTTTGCAATTCAATTTTCCCCAACTTTTTGGAAAATGGCACCGCATAGCCGCTCTCAAAATAATAGCCGAATTATATATATATATATATATATATATATATATATATTGTATGTTGTTGGCCCAAGTGAATTTTTTTTTGATGATTGACAAAGGAACTCAAGCATAAATCAGGTCAATACACTGTGTACGTAGACACGGGCAAATTCGAGCATAAGGGATGCACGTGGGAGATAAGCTTAAGTTGTTATATCTGATATCTCCTGATCGAAAAGGTTGCACAAATGA
The DNA here is from genome assembly GCA_005239525.1 of Nicotiana knightiana. Classification (NCBI taxonomy): domain Eukaryota; kingdom Viridiplantae; phylum Streptophyta; class Magnoliopsida; order Solanales; family Solanaceae; genus Nicotiana; species Nicotiana knightiana. The sequence goes on from ML410614.1 coordinate 4,852, forward strand.
TAAGGAGAAAGACTTCTTACTCGAAGAGAACTTTATCCAAGATAAAGAAGGAGTTAGAAGTTGAGGATAACTAGAACTCTTCCACCAAGGAAGAGTATAACATTGAAACTCTATAGATTACAAGATTTTCTCACTTTACATGCACGCACAAAAGCTGAAGTTAAAGGTGAGTTGAGAGCAAAATAGCAAGGAATTTTGCAAACAATTCTTGTGTGATTCAAGTGTGCGAACCTATAGCTATATGAACCAGAAGAAGAACCAGTTCCAAGTGACTGTCTTTTATTCTAGTTCAATTGTAATATGTGTTTTCAATTTGTACCTTTCATCTTTATCTAGAAGCAATTTGCATTAGGTACTATGAGTATTTAAGTTAGACTTAACTTGAAGTTGTCGCAACAATTAGAGGCTGGTTGTCACAACGAGATTAGAGGTAATCCTTAGGTTTACTAAGAGTTTTGTAAATGTTGTTTTGGCTCAGTGATTTAGTGAAGTGTTGGGGAAAATCCTACTGAGTAATAGGTCGTATTTTTTTCACCTTTTGAGCCGGGTGTTTTTCACGTACAAATACTTGTGTTCTTTACTGTCCGCATTAATAGTATAAAGAACACATATAAAAATCAGATCGTATATAATCTGTGCACGCGAAAATTGGGCACCACATAAATCACCTCCTCCTGTGTGGCATTGAAGTATAAAACATCATATGTTAAACATCATACATTTCAACTTGATTACTTAGCTATATTCCTATCACGTTTTATGTTCTTCAACCCTTCCAACTTCATTTTCCTTTCTTTTCCTCTCTGTTATTTCTATTCCAACCATATTCTGTGCCTCATTTAGATTTAGTCTTCTGTTTTGGAATTATTGATAGGAGGAAAAAGTATTTTCATCTGAAGTGCTCGAAATTTGAATTCAACCAAACAATGCTTGGAGTGGAGTTTTAACTCACCAAATAAAAACAGTTTTGAACTACTTACTCTCTTGGTTTTACCTAGTTATGATAACTAGGCAGGTCTCTAACTCTTTGCATCTCACCAAAGTTTTGAAGTGCCCAAGCAAGTCTCCATTTTCACTGCCCACAATTAGTAATTTTCACCATAAAAAACTAGAGATCCAATTGAAAAAAAACTCGTTTAAGTCTCCATCTCACTCAGAAAAATTTTTACTCAAAATTGTTGAGTTTTAATTAAAGAAACTTAGGGAAATAATAGAGAAAGGCTAAGAGAAATATACTGAAATATGAAACAAAAGGAACTCTAAAGAACTGAAGCTGAAAATTTTATATTTTATTTATTGCAATATAAACTTCAATTTATAAGAGAATTATTAACTTCAAAGACCTAAAGATCAGCACAAAATCTGCTGAAAATGACTAACTCCTAAAGATTAGGAAAAAAGTTATTTTAGATTCAAATTAGATTAATGAGGTAAATAAACTCTAAGTTGTAGTCCTAAAACATAACAACTAATACTACCCCTTGACGCAAATTCCTAGTTAGGGATGGCAATGGGTTGTGGGGGTGCATGGCGGGTTGATATTTTTTTTTAAAAAACATTGTGGGTGTAGGTTCAAATACTGACACAAACTAAGAAAGAGAAGAATCACACAAATTCTATTATTGTATTGGTGAAAAAGGTTGAAGGAGAGCCTTGGCGTAGTTGGTAAAGTTGCTTCCATGTGACTAGTAGGATACGGGTTCAAGCCGTGAAAATAACCTCTTGCAGAAATGCAGGGTATTACGTACTATAAACTCTTGTGGTCCGGCCCTTCTCCAGACCCCGCGCATAACGAGGACTTAATGCACCGGATTGCTCTTTTTTTTATTGGTGAAAAAGCCTATTGCTGGCTATTTTAAAATCCAACTCCTCCCCTGAACACACCCCACCCCACCCCACCCCAGAAGAAACAAAAAGCAGAATATAAAATGACAAGTATTGACAATGGAACAAGGAAACGCCAACAATTTACTTCTAAAAAAAGTCCTTTTGATTTGTTTTGTCTTTGTAATTCATCTAAATTAAATATTTTCTATGTTTTCCCTTTTTTGGTTAAAGCCTTAATAGCTCAAAACCATATTCTTAAAGACACGATTGAAGCAACTGAAACGCCTATAGTCTTAAATGAAAATTTAAATCCCAAAAGAAACATTGCATTTGATATATCCCAAAGAAAAAGGAAAATGAATTAATTTAATGAAAGTAAATATAATAAACTAACTTAAACAGTCAGCAGAAAATTCAAAGGTTAAAAAAAAACTTTAGTGAAATTGAGCGGGGCGGGTGAATGCGGGTATAAGTATGAGGCGGGTGGATACGGATGAACATGCTATGCGGGGCGGGTTGAAATTATGTGGGTCAAAATAGAACCCGCCCCGCCCTTACTCCTAGTTTCTCTCTGAAAATTTAAAATTTACTGATAGCAATTTCTAAAGGATATTTCTAACAAAAATAGCATCTTCATTTTCGGAAGGGATTTAATTTAGTCAGATGCCTATATATCGAACTAGGGTTGGTGTGTGGGCCAGTCCGGGCTCTAAAGGCGCCAAGTGAGCCGGTCCCAAATTAAACGGGCCAAACGGTTCTGGTCCAAATGGTCTTTTTGTAGGAACCGGCTCGGATCCTTGCCCACAAACTCATGGTCCAGGGCTAAACAGTCCCTGCCCGCGGGCTAAGTGGGCCCAACAGATATTTTAAAAAAATAAATAAATAGAATTTAGAGACAAAATATGTTAAAAAAAATATCTAAGGCAATGCCTTGTAAAATTTATTATAAAATTGTGACCTAAATTTTTTAATTCAAATTTAAAGTCTAAAGAGAAAAATACTGTAAAGAGATATTCAAATCAATGCATTATACTTTAAGAGCACAACAAGGTGCTAATACAACCATTGAGAAGAAAAAGAAACTAATTATGGTGTATCAAATTACAAATTACATCATACATACTAATTTTTGTTCATACAAGTTACATGGTATCTCTTACAAACTTCATAAATTCATCAAGGTCCGGAGGAATTTCCGTTGGTGGTGGCGGAAAAGTAGGTTGGTCATTCCCGCTTCCGAGCGAAGCAGCATCCTCCGCAAGTTCAGCTAACATTTCTTCGTAAGCTTCATCTACCTCTGGTTGTGATTCAGCAAGTCCAAAATTTGTTCTTTCTGAATGGATCCAATCTCTGAAAAGTACTGATTTTTCCAAGCTCTCACTCTTAGACGTTCTCTAATCACCAAGTTGAAGTCTTGCTTGACTGAAAGCGCTCTTCGATGCTATTGTTGAAGCTTGAATAGTTAAACTGTCTCGGGCCAACCTTGAAAGAACCGGTAAGTATTTTTTTTTGTCCTTCCACCATTACAAAAGATTAAAGGAGTCGCCGGGATTCACTTCCTCAATTCCCTGCGACAAATAAACTTCAAGCTTATTTAATTGTGAAAAATCACTACTACTAGAACCTTGAGAACCTCCAAACCCCGCCCAAGTACTAAGTTCTCTTACTCCTGCGATTTTTTAGATGATTGAGATTTGAGAATCAGAAGATGAAGGACTTGGAACATTTCGTCTAGCATGATTTAATGCAACTTGATAAGCGTTATAAATAATTTGAGCATTTATTCTAATTTAGGCTATTGCTTCCGAAAGTTGAGACAACTCCTCATCTTCAAGCGCTAAACCATTATAAACAGTTTCATACCAAAATTGCGGACCTCCTAATTTCATACAAGGATTTAGCAAATGTCACGACCCATATTCCCAACCCACGGGATCGTGATGACACCTAACACCATACTTTCTAGGCAAGACAATGTTAGAACTTAACTAACATTTTCTTTTACAAGTTTACTTAAACACAATAGAACAAATTAAAATAAGAAGGATATCTAATACTTTCCAATAAATGCAATACGGAATAATATTCGATAAGATGAAACGAACCACGAGCTAATACTAACTATATAACCAACCAGGGTCTGGTGTCACAATTCACGAACTACTAAAGAATACTACAAGTATTTGGCTGAAAGAAAACATATGTCTGTTTTGAATGAAAGAAAACATATGTCTGTTAGTAAATAACTAATAAGGAGAAGATTCCAGGAATCGGCGGACACCAGCAGATCTACCTCGTGTCTCCGTGTGAATGCTCAACTAATGCTCGAAGAACCAGCTCTAACCGGAACCTGGATCTGCACGAGAAGTGCAGAGTGCAGTATCAGTACAACCGACCCCATGTACTGGTAAGTGCCGAGCCTAACCTCGACGAAGTAGTGACGAGGCTACGGTGGGGCATTTATAACATAACCTGGATATAATGTATAATAAAGCAAGAAGGGAATAATAATAATTAAATGGTACTTGCAACAAATAAACAAAAGAACTCGGTTAACTTTTCCAGATCTCAGCTTTAACCAATCCTCACGAAAATCTCCAAGTTTTAATTTAAAATAACCGTAAGTGCTGAATATGAAATGACAACAATAAAATAGTGAGTATTCCTGTCTTTATATTTAAAATCAGTAAAACATGAATATCCTTCCTTATTGCTCCTTGTTACGGCGCGCAACCCGCTCCCACATGTCCGCCCTTATTTCTCCTTCCTATATTTATCACCCTTATTTCTCCTGTTGCAGGGAGCAACCCGATCCCACCGGTCCTATCTTATTACTCCTCGTTGCAGCGTGCAACCTGCTCCCACTAGACAATCACATCTCTTTATTTATAAAAAGATTTCACAATTTAGGCCAAAGCCTTTCACAATATTATGTCTCAACAATTGTAAGAAAAAAGTTGTACTATTCATGAACTTTATCAATTATCATTTCACAATGAAACCAACCGTGTGTATCGTAAAACACTGTCAACCATCTCAACCCTTTTTATACCACGATGATGCCAAGGGATCAGCTAACACTTCCAAATACTTGAAACAAATATTTAACAACAAGTTGGCGAAAACAAGTGGACATGGAGGCATTAAAATCATGAAAACAATTAAGCCAGGAATCAAACAAATTGGGAACAGGGAAGGGATCATGTTCAACAGATAGTTTGGTGGTGCATAGATACTCGTCACCTCACCTATACACCACACACATGCAAATTCACATATCATTTAAGTTGGGGATTCCTATTCCCTCAAGCTAAGGTTAAACCAAACACTTACCTCAATTCTACAAGCAATTCACTGCTCAAGCACAACTTTTCCCTTAGAATTTGTCTCTAACCCGCTCGAATCTAATCACAATTGGTTCAATATCATTAATTATTGCTAAATACATTAACTTTAATGAAAATCATGGTTTCCTATCAAAAGACAAAAATCGACCCCGGTCCGCTTGGTCTAAACTCGAGATTCGGACCAAAACCCATTTACCCATTTTTCCCCGAACCCGAATATACAATTGGTTTTGGAATCCGACCTCAATTCGAGGTCTAAATTCCCAAATTTTGAAATTCCTAAGTTCTACCCAAAAATCCCAATTTTTGCCATGAAAACTCTAGATTCTATGACGAAATCTTGTAAAAAGTTGTTAAGGATTGAAAGGAATTAGTTAGAGATCAATTACCAATGATTTGGAGAAGTTTGGGTCTTTGAAAAATCGTCTATGGAGGTTTAAGGTTTGAGAGAATTGACAAACGGGTGGATATTCCGTCTAAAATCTGACTTAACAAGCTGCAATTATCGCAATTGTGATCAGGGGTTCGCAATTTAAAATCATGATGCCTTCGTATTTGCGACCTATATGCCGCATTTGCGACATCTGGGGCCTTCGCAATTTCGGCCAAAGGTTCGCATTTGCGAGGTTGGCCTTCCCAGGCCTTCTTCGCATTTGTGACAATATAGTCGCATTTCCCAGGTCGGCAGACTTCGCATATGCGAAGCCTGATCAAGTTTTTGCGAGATTAGAGGCCTGTGGAATATACCAGATGCACAACTGAGTTTTCTTAAGTTCTAATCACTTTGTGGCCTATCCAAAACTCACCCGAGCCCTGGGGGCTCCAAACCAAACATGCACGCAAGTCTAAAAATATCATACGAACTTGACCGTGCGATCAAATCATCAAAATAACATCAAAAACTACGAATTTAACACCAAACTCATTATTTTCCTCAAGAACACTTCATTTTTCATAATTTCTCAACCGGATGTCCAAATCACGTCAAATATATTGCGATTCTTACCAAATTTCACATATAGGACTTAAATGCCATAACAAACTTGCACGGGGCTCCGGAACAAAAATACAGGCCCGATACCAATGATTTCACACATTAGTTCATTTCTTTATTTCCTTAATAATCTAGCAAAATAATTTTCTTCAAAAATTGATTTCTAAGGCTAGGGACCTCGGAATTCCATTCCGGGCATACGCTCAAGTCCCATGTTTTACTGCAGACCTCCAGGGACCGTCGGGTTATAGATCCGGGTCCGTTTACTCAATATATTGACCAAAGTATACTAAAATCAAATTTAACTCTCAAAATTTATTATTTCATATATTTTCACATAAAATCTTTCCGATTTTGTGTCCGGAATGCGCACGCAAATTGAGGTAATTAAAAATTAATCTTTTTAAGGCTAATGAGCCCGAAATAGGGTTTAATTCACAAGATGACCCTTTGGGTCATCACAATCTCTACTTCTAAAATAAACGTTCGTCCTCGAACGGACATCGAAAATTACCTGAACTGGCAAACAGGTGGGGATGCCTACTCTACATGTCCGACTCGGACTCCCAAGTAGCTGCCTCAACAAGCTGACCTCTCCATTGCACTCGAACTGAAGGGTAACTCTTTGATCTCAACTGACGAACCTGCGGTCTAAAATGGTTACCGGCTCCTCCTCATAGATCAAATCTTTGTCCAATTAGACAGAACTGAAATCTAACACGTGGGACGGGTCACCATGATATTTTCGGAGCATAGACACATGGAATAACGGATGAACTAAGGATAACCCTGGAGGCAACGCAAGTCTATAAGCTACCTCCCCCACTCTATCGAGAATCTCATGGCCCGATATACCTAGGGCTCAACTTGCCCTTCTTCCAAAACTGCATAACACCCTTCATGGGCGAAACCCGAAGTGATACCCTTTCTCCGACCATGAATGCTACATCACGAACCTTATGGTCGGCATAACTCTTTTGCCTGAACTGCACGAAGTCGATCCTGTATAACCTTGACCTTATCTAAGGCCTCTTGAACTAAGTATGTACCCAATAACCGAGCCTCTCCCAGCTCAAACCATCCAACTGGCGATCTGAAACGTCTACCATATAATGCCTCATAGGGAGCCATATGAATGCTCGACTGATAGCTATTATTGTAAGAAAACTCCACTAACGGCAAGAACTGATCCCAAGAAACTCCAAAATCGATAACACAGGCGCGAAGCATATCCTCCAAGATCTGAATAGTACGCTCGGACTGCCCGTCTGTCTGAGGATGAAACGCTATGCTCAACTCAACTCGTGTACCCAACTCACGCTGAACTGCCCTCCAAAAGTGCAAGGTAAACTGCGTACCTCGATCATAAATGATAGACATGGGCACACCGTGAAGGAGAAGAATATCTCGAATCTATATCTCTGCCAACCACTCCGAGGTATAAGTATTTGCCACCGGAATGAAATGTGCTGATTTAGTCAACCTATCCACAATAACCCAAACGACGTCGAACTTTCTCTGAGTCTGTATGAGTCCAAAAACGAAGTTCATAGTGATACGCTCCCACTTCCACTCAGAAATATCTATCTGCTGAAGCAAACCACCGGATCTCTGATGCTCATACTTCACCTGTTGACAATTCAAGCAACGAGCCGCATAAGCAACAATATCCTTCTTCATCTTTAGCCACCAATAATGCTGCCGCAAGTCCTGGTACATCTTAGCTGCACCTGGGTGAATAGAATACGTAGAACTATGAGCCTCCTGAAGGATCAACTCACGAAGCCCGTCAACATTAGGCACACACACTCGACACTGCATCCTCAAAACGCTGTCATCTCCAACTGTAACTTGCTTGGCACCATCGTGCCGAACTGTGTCCCTAAGGACCATCAAGTGCGGGTCATCATCCTACAGATCTTTGATACGTTCGAATAAAGAAGACCGAGCGACTGTACAAGCTAAGACACGACGGGCTCTGAAATTTCTAACCTCATGAATTGATTAGCCAAAGTCTGAACATCTGAAGCTAATGACTTCTCACCGGCTGGAATAAATGCAAGGCTGCCCATACTCACTACTTCCTACTCAATGCATTGGCCACCACATTGGCCTTCCCTAGATGATATAATATAGTGACGTCGTAATATTTCAATAATTCTAACCTTCTCCTCTGTCTCAAATTAAGATCCTTTTGCTTGAACAAGTGCTGGAAATTGTGATGATCCATATAAACCTCACACGGCACACCATAAAGATAGTGCCTCCATATTTTCAATGCGTGAACAATGGCTTCCAATTCTAAGTCATGGACAGGGTAATTCTTCTCATGGATTTTCAACTGCCGAGACGCATATGCAATAACCTTGCGCTCCTGCATCAGTACCGCTCCAAGACCAACAGGGAAGCATCACAATATACCGTGAAAGATCCTGAACCTGATGGTAACACCAACACCGATGTTGAAGTCAAGGCGGTCTTGAGAATCTGAAAGCTCGCCCTACACTCGTCCGACCATTTGAATGGGGCACCTTTCTGAGTAAATCTCGTCATCGGGGCTGCTATAGACGAGAATCCCTCCACAAAACGACGGTAGTAACCCGCCAAACCCAAGAAACTCCTGATTTCTATGGCTGAAGTGGGTCTAGGACAGTTCTTTACTGCCTCTATCTTCTTAGGATCTACCTGAATAGCCTCTGTTAATACGACGTGACCCAAGAAAGCTACTGAATTCAACCAGAACTCGCACTTTAAAAATTTAACATACAACTGACTATCTCCCAAAGTCTGAAGCGCTATCCGGAGGTGCCGCTCATGCTCCTCCTGACTGCAGGAGTATATTAGAATGTCATCAATGAACACAATTACGAAGGAATCCAGGTAAGGCTTGAAAACCTGGTTCATCAAGTCCATAAATGATGCTGGGGAATTAGTCAAGCCAAAAGATATCACCAGGAATTCGTAGTGCCCATATCTCGTCCGAAAGGCTGTCTTAGGGACATCGGATGCTCTAATCTTTAACTGATGGTAGCCTGATCTCAGATCAATTTTTGAAAATAATCTGGCACCCTGAAGCTGATCAAACAAATCATCAATCCTCGGCAACAGATACTTATTCTTGATAGTAACCTTATTCAACTGCCGATAATTTACACACATCCTTATAGATCCATCCTTCTTTTTACAAACAGAACCGATGCACCCCAGGGCGAGACACTAGGTCTAATGAAACCCTAATCAAGAAATTCTTGCAACTTCTCTTCCAATTCTTTCAACTCTGGTAGGGCCATCCGGTATGGAGGGATATAAATGGATTGAGTGCCCGGAGCTACATCAATGCAAAAATCAATATCCTTGTCGGGTGGCATCCCCGGCAGGTCTGCCAGAAACACCTCGGGAAACTTACGAACAACAGGCACCGAATCTATCGAAGAAACCTCAACATTAAAATCACGAATATGAGCCAAATAAGCCAAAAACCCCTTCTCAACCATGCGACGAGCCTTGGTATAAGAAATCACTCTGCTGGGAGAATGACCAGGAGTACTTTTCCACTCCAATCGAGGCAACCCTGGCAAAGCTAAAGTAATTGTCTTGGCGTAACAGTCCAAGATGGCATAATAAGGTGACAACCAATACATGCCCAATATGACATCGAAATCGACCATGTCAAGAAGCAAAAGGTTTACACTAGTTTCAAGACCCTCAATAACGACGACACACGAACGATACACACGATCTACAACAATAACATCCCCCACCGGCGTAGACACATAAACAGGGACACTCAAAGAATCACGGGGCACAACCAAATACGAGGAAAAATAGGATGACATATAAGAATAAGTAGACCCCGGATCAAACAAAACTGAAGCATCTTTATTGCAAACTGAAATGTTACCTGTGATAACAACATCAGAAGACTCCGCCTCGGGTCTGGCCGAAAATGCATACAATCGGGGTGGGGCCCCATCACCCTGAACCGTGTCTCGAGGACGACCTCTGACAGATGGACCTCCACCTTTAGCGGGCTGGCCTCCACCTCTAGCAGGCCGGCCTCCACCTCTAACACTCTGACCTCTACCTCTGACTACCTGACCCCTACCTCTAGCTGTCTGGGCAGGTGGTGCTATAGCTAGTGCCGGAACTATAGCATGAGAATTCTGATCCTGAGGCTGATTACCCAAAAATCTCGGACAAGTTCTCCGAATATTCCCGTACTCACCACACTCATAACACCCATCCTGATATTGAGGTTGACCCTGACGAGCCGGCTGACCATGATAATAACTTTGAAGGGGAGGTTCTCTGATAGGGGTTGGCTGATCAGAATAAGGCAAGTAAGAGCCACGACCACATGAGCCACCACGGGACGTTTGAAGTGCTGAATTAAATGGCCTCTACCCTGAGTATCCCCGCCTCCAGATGAGACACCACTGAATCTACCGGAATGGCAAGGTCTCTTGTCCGAACCCTGACCTCCCAGTCCAAGAACCATCTCAACTCTCCTGGACACATTGACCGCATCCTGAAAGGAAATCTCACTCCCTGTCTCCTTAGCCATTTGCAATCTGATCGGCTGAGCAAGGCCCTCAATAAATACCCTAACCCTTTCTCTCTCTGTAGAAAACAAAAGAATAGCATGTCGAGCCAAATCCACAAATCGAGTCTCATACTGGGTGACAATCATGCTGCCCTGCTAAAGACTCTCAAACTGGCGGCGGCGCTCCTCTCTAGTAGTGATGGGAAGAAAATTCTCCAAAAAGAGATGTGAAAATTGATCCCAAGTCAGAGCAGGTAATCCGGCTGGTCTAGTCAACAAATAATACCTCCACCATTTCCTAGCAGAACCAGTCATCTGAAAATCGGTGAAGTCGACCCCATTGGTCTCCAAAATACCCATGTTTCGAAGAACCTCATGACAGCTGTCAAGATATTCCTGAGGATCCTCTGAAGTAGCACCACATAAATGAACAGGGAAAAGCTTGATGAACCTGTCCAATCTCCACAAAGCATCAGCGGACATATTTGCCCTATCAACAAGCGATGCTGCAACAACTGGCTGAACTTCCCTAACTGGATTGGTTGCTGGGGTCTGCATCTGGGGAATATTCTGCTCCGGAGTGTGGGTAGCAGGAGTCTGGACCCCTACTCCAGCCTGAGATACGGCTACTGCCACGGGGAGTGCGCCAGTCTGGGCTACACTCTCCATAATGCCCACTAATCGGACCAAAGCGTCCTGAAGCACCGGGGTAGCAATAAACCCCTTTGGGACCTGAACTGGTCCCACTGGAACGGTCTGAGCTGGATCCCCCTCATCAATATCTATCTGAGGCTCCACAACCGGGGCTATTACCTCAGCAATAGGCTGAGTTCTGCCCGTGCCTCGACCTCTGCCCCTTGTAGGAGCTGCTGCTGCTGGAGGACCTGATTGTTGGTCAGCGGAAGAAGAAGCATGCGTTCTCGCCATCTGCGAACAGAAGTGTTCAATCAGTATTTGAGATAACAAGAATCGCACGATAGAGTAGAAAGAAAATGAGTTTGTTCCTAACTTTATAGCCTCTGAGAGATAAGTACAGACGTCTCCATACCGATCCCTCAGACTCTATTAAGCTTGTTCGTGAATTGTGACACCTATACAACCTAGTGCTCTCATACCAACTTGTCACGACCCAAATTCCCAACCACGGGATCGTGATGGCGCCTAACACCATACTTTATAGGCAAGACAATGTTGGAACTTAACTAACATTTTCTTTTACAAGTTTACTTAAACACAATAGAACAATTTAAAATAAGAAAGAAATCTAATACTTTCCAATAAATGCAATCAGGGATAATATTTGATAAGATAAAACGAACCACGAGCTAACACTAACTATATAAACCACTCAGGGTCTGGTGTCATAATTCACGAACTACTAAAGAATACTACAAGTATTTGGCTGAAAGAAAACAAATGTTTGTTTTGAATGAAATAAAACAGTAAATAACTAATAAAAGAAGACTCCAGGAATCTGCGGACACCAGAAGATCTACCTCGTGTCTCCGTTTGAATGCTCAACTACTGCTCAAAGAACCAGCTCTAACTAGAACCTGGATGTGCACAAGAAGTGCAGAGTGCAGTATTAGTACAACCGACCCCATGTACTGGTAAGTGCGGAGCCTAACCTCGACGAAGTAGTGACGAGGCTACGATGGGGGCATTTATAACATAATCTTGATATAATGTATAATAAAGCAAGAAGGGAATAATAATAATTAAACAGTACTTGCAACAAATAAAAAAAGTAACTCGGTTAACTTTTCTAGATCTCAGATTTAACCAATCCTCACAAAAATCTCCAAGTTTTAATTTAAAATAACTGTAAGTGCAGAATATGAAATGACAACAATAAAATAGTGAATATTCCCGTCTTTATGTTTAAAATAAGTAAAACATGAATATCCTTCCTTATTGCTCCTTTTTGCAACGCGCAACCCCCTCCCACCTGTCCACCCTTATTGCTCCTCCCTATATTTATCACCCTTATTTCTCCTCTTGCGGCGTGCAACCCGATGCCACCTATCCTTCCTTATTACTCCTCGTTGCAACGTGAAATTCGCTCCCACCAGACAATCACATCTCTTTATTTATAAAAAGATTTCACAATATTTATGTCTCAACAATTATAAGCAGAAAGTTGTACTATTCATGAACTTCATCAATTATCATTTCACAATGAAATCAACCGTGTGTATCGTAAAACACTGTCAACCAGCTCAACCCTTTTTTATACCACGATGATGCCAAGGGATCAACTAACACTTCCAAATACATGAAACAATATTTAACAACAAGTTGACGAAAACAAGTGGACATGGAGGCATCAAAATCATGAAAACAATTAAGCCATGAATTAAATAAATTGGGAACAGGGAAGGGATCATGTTCAACAAATAGTTTGGTGGTGCATAGATACTCGTCACCTCACCTATACGCCACACACATGCAAATTCACATAGCATTTAAGTTGGAGATTCCTATTCCCTCAAGCCAATGTTAAACCAAACACTTACCTCAACTCCACAAGCAATTCACTGCTCAAGCATAGCTTTTCCCTTAGAATTTGCCTTTAACCCGCTCCAATCTAATCACAATTGGTTCAACATCATTAATTATTGCTAAAGACATTAACTTTAATGAAAAATCATGGTTTTCCTATCAAAAGATAAAAATCGATCCGGGGCCCGCTTGGTCTAAACTCGAGGTTCGGACCAAAATCCGTTACCCATTCTCCCCCGAGCCCGAATATACAATTGGTTGTGAAATCCAACCTCAATTCGAGGTCTAAATTCCAAATTTCGAAATTCCTAAGTTCTACCCAAAAATCCCAATTTTTTTCATAAAAACTCTAGATTCTATGATGAAATCTTGTAAAAAGTTGTTAAGGATTGAAAGAAATTAGTTAAAGATCACTTACCAATGATTTGGAGAAGTTTGGGTCTTTGAAAAATCGTCTATGGAAGTTTAGGGTTTGAAAGAATCGACAAATGGGTGAAAATCCCGTCTAAAATCTGACTTAACAGGCTACATTTATCGCAATTGTGATCAGGGGTTCGCAATTGCGAACCCTTTGAAATCCTGTTTCCTTCGCATTTGCGACATATATGTCGTATTTGCGACATCTGGGGCCTTCGCAATTCTGGCCAAAGGTTTGCATTTGCGAGGTTGGCCTTCCCAGGCCTTCTTCGCATTTGCGACAATATAGTCGCATTTCCCAGGCCGGCAGACTTTGCATTTGCGACGCCTGGTCTCGCATTTGCGAGATCAGAGGCCTGTGCAAAACACCAGATGCACAGTTGAGTTTTCTTAAGTTCTAATCACTCCGTGGCCTATCCAAACTCACCCGAGCCCTCGGGGCTCCAAATCAAACATGCACGTAAGTCTAAAAATATCATACGAACTTGCTCGTGCGATCAAATCATCAAAATAACATCAAAAACTACGAATTTAACCCCATACTCATGATTTTTCTCAAGAACACTTCAGTTTTCATAATTTCTCAACCGGACGTCCGAATCACGTCAAATAACTTCAGATTCTCACCAAATTTCACAGATAGGACTTAAATTTCATAACAAACCTGTATCGGGTTCCGAAACCAAAATACAAGCCCGATACCAATGATTTCACACATTAGTTTATTTCTTTATTTCCTTAATAGTCCAGCAAAATAATTTTCTTCAAAATTTGATTTCTAAGGCTATGGACCTCGGAATTCCATTCCAGGCATACACCAAGTCCCATATTTTACTGCGGACCTCCCGGGATTGTCGGATACAGATCCAGGTCCATTTACTCAAAATATTGACCAAAATCAACTAAAAATCAAATTTAACTCTCAAAATTTATTATTTCATATATTTTCACATAAAAGCTTTCCGATTTCGTGTCCGGACTGCACACACAAATTGATGTAATTAAAAATTAATTTTTTAAGGCTAATGAGACTGAAATAGGGTTTTAATTCATAAGATGGGGTCATCACAACAAAGCAGCAACACCATAAATAGGGGGAATATGGAAAAAATATTTTAAAATTTTTTCTCATAGAATCAATAGCAAATTTATAAATTTCTCACCCTCTGAAAAATAAGGAAACAAATTTGCAAGTTCTGCAATATAAACTAAACAGTTAGAAATAGTAGGATAATATTGCCCAGAAAATTCATTTGTAGCAATATAATTTTTTTTTTAAAAATCTACAAGCATTTTAACATAGTCAAATCCCCATTCGTAGGGTGCTCATCATCATCACTTACATGTGCATTATACATTGAGTTTATGGGGTTTCTATATTCATATACAACAACCAAACTTTCATACATGTAATTCAATTTAGTTGGACAAGGGTTAGGAACCTTTCTTTCTCTTAGGCCAAATTCATCGCATCTTTTAAAATATTCTCTAAGTCTACTTCTACGGTTTGAATAAAAAATCCAGTTAAGAGCCATTTTAACCTTTTCAATTTTAATATTTAAAATTCTCATACCATCACCCACAATTAAATGGTAAATATGACAAATACATTTAACATGAAAAATGTTACTAAATGTAGGATTTAGCGTAGTGGTAAGCAAGACTATGACATTTGTGTTACTAGTAGCATTATCCATTGAAACTGATATTATTTTATCATTGATGCAAAAATATCTACAAATATCCGTGATTATGCTAGCAATAAACTGCCCTTTGTGTCGTGAATTAATTATTCTATAAGCAATAATGCGCTTTTGTATTATCCAATCCTTATCAATGCAATGACTGGTAACAGTAAGGTAATCACAGTCGTTACCACTTATATCAATATCAGTTTTAGTAGCAACATGACAATTTATATGAGTAAATAAATAGCAAAATATTGTTCATATTCATGTTTATATTTAAAAATATCGCTCTTTACGGTTGTACAAGGAAAACCTTTATAAGTACGATTAGAACTTTTTTAATATAATGCATAAAGTTAGGGTCAGGAGGAAAACTATAGGGTAAACACATAACAATTACTATTTTTACCAATCCTTCCCGATTTTTTTTTGGATCATAATATAAAATACCACCGGTAACAGTGTTAATTCCCGGTTGAAATTGATTTGAACCGGTACTAAGGTCAGCCTGATTAAGAGTATGTATACTTTTCCCCTCGGCCAAAGCTTTCAGACGAATATATCTGACTCTATCTTGAGGGTGTTTCAATATATGTCTAGCCAAAGTTCTCGTCCCCCCTCCCCCCGCGATCCAAAAATATTTAAAAGCTAACTTCGTGCCAGAAGTTTGACACTCAACCTTATTTTATGGAATTAGTTGAGTAAAAAATGGCCAAATAGGAGATGTTTCCGTCCGTTTGGTAGGTTGTCTAGAAAAAATAAGGGAAGTAACAGGAGACGGGGCATCATATGAATTAGTAGGGTTATAACTAGTTGGGTTAACTTCAGGAGCAGGGCTAGTGGGTGTATCATGATCCAGTTGAGTTTCATCAAAATCTATTTTCTCATAATCATTGAAATCAATAATTGGACTAGAATAAAGAACATTCATTAATTCATGGTTTAATTGTTCACCAGCTCCAATATTATGGCAAAATTGACTCTCAGTAAATTGTAATAAACTATTATCGATATTAAGAATAGAAAGTGTAGGATGGATATGGGGTTTGGTTCGGGGAGCCGGGGGCAGTGGAGGAGGAACAAATTGACCACTAGATTCGCCACTCTTGGATTTTCCCTTATTTTTAACAAAAAGTTATTTTAAGGAAGCCATCTTAATTAATCAAGTAATAGAAAATAAACAAAACAAACAAAATTATACTATTAAAACTTAAGTGTTGGAACGAGTTTACCGAATTGACGAACAAATTGTTGAAAATTGATTATCATTGAAGACTTTAATTCACCAACTTCACAATTTTTTCACAAATTGTAACAATAAAGTAAGCAATAGTAGCAACTATAGAAGAAAACTAGAGAGATTGTGATAGATTGATGATTTTGTAAGAAAAGTGAAAGAATGCGAAGGTATTTATAGTTGAAAATAGGGAAAAAGTGTAATTATAAAAAGTTTGGGGTTAAAACAAAGTTGGAGGGATGGGGGGTTAAATGACTATTTTGTTTTTAAAGCCCAACGGCCAAATTTTGGGATACCCAACAGACAAATTTTTTTTTGTTTTTGAAATTTGATCGTTGGGACCGGTTTGGTCCTGGTCCCAAACGATCTCGGTCCTAACGATCCTAATCTGAAGAATCGGTCCAGAAGCCCGGACCAGGTCTACTAACATCGGTCATACCGATCCTGGTCCATTTGGCCTGCAGTCCGGACCGGCCCACTTGCCACTCTTATATCGAACATTTATTTGGCTGCCTATTGAAAATTATAGAGGTTAGAGTGGCCCTAGAGGTGTCATTTCACCGGTCGAAAGCATGAATTCAATGACCAATGGTTTCCAGAGTTAATAAACAAAGAACAAGTCAGCATTTGAGTTTATGAATTTTGAAATTATAACAAAATTAATAACTCGTTTTAATTTTTGAATTCATAATTAATTAGTTAAAGTTTTAATACAAATATAGGGCGAAGCAAAAATTATTAAATTCGTTCGAATCTCTACTCTATCGTGTCATTGAGTCAAAATCACTAGCATATAGATTAATGAGAAGAAAACAAATGATGTTTACCCATACTGTCCTTTTTGTCTTAATTTCTCTATTTTAAATTATGGTTTTACCATTTTATCGAGACAAGAATGAACAAATAGGATCACTAGAAATGGTATACATTCTGTAGAAGTTACTATCAGATTTCAACAAGATACAGAGTTGACTGAAGAAACGCAACTCAAGTCTAACAAATCTAATTAATTAGGACGATAATCACATAAAATAGGTAACCACCATTTTCTTCCAAAAGTCAGTTGAAAGCACCAAAATATCAATTCAATTTATTGGCACCAACCAAACTATCTAGAACTCAGATTCAATCTTCTAGATCTAAGAAGCATCAATAATCTTCCGTTATTAGTCTAACCCCGTTAGTCAAATTGAAACTAGCCATAAATAATTTTCAAGAGTTATTTAAGTTATAGCATTGACAATATTATAAAAATTAGTTATACAACAATAAAAAAAAGGCAGCAGCCCGGTATACTAAACTCCAGCTATACGCAAGAACCGGGTAAGAGCGGGGCCACAATTATATTTCTTATAAAGTAATTATAGGTAAATATTTATGATAAATATTAGTAATCGATAACCTGGTGATAGTGAGGGGATTTTAAGACTGCTATTTAGGGATTACCAATATTTATTGTATCCTGAAAATTTGAATTAAAAATCTTAATTTCAGGACTTTGTGTCGAGAAAAAAAGTCATCAAGCGTAACACTTTTTTATAACCCTATAGCAACGGACTAAATTGAACTCATAATTTTAACACGTAGCACATATTTATGTGCAAATATTTACTGAAATTATAGTAAATTGTAGATATGAACCCACAACTTTAAGGATATAATGAGTTCAGTATTAAGAACCTTAAAAATTGAACCCATAAAGTTTAAATCTGTATACAGTCAAAATCATATGCCTTCGATCTATAGGCTCGAGGGGTCGTCTTAAGCCCAAGTTCAGGCAAGGTCGAGTTCGAGCCCGATGTACCAGACTCAAGCTCGGAGATAGGATACAATGCCCGAGGATCGAAGTACGATGAATATCGAAGCCGAGTATGCTCGGCCCCAAAAATAATACCGTTATGAATTTCTAATAGAATGAGTGAGATTTCTGCCATTTCCCCAAAATCATGGCGCAAATCCCGAAATAGAATTGTATGATTCCGTATTAGGCGGTTAGACAACTGTCTCAATAAGATTCCTTTCTGTAAATGGAAATGTACCTTATTTAGGATTCCCCTATTATATAAAGGGGACCCCAATCATTTGTAAAGGATCATCTAGTCATTGACAAAGAATATACTCTCTACTTTTCGCTCATTGTCCATCAAAATTGTCCTTTATCTTTTATTGTTCTTACTTTATTGTTCTTGATTCGTCTCGAGGTCGATACAGCTTAAGTAACACTGGTTTGATTCATTTATTCCCTTCATTTATACTTTATACTTCTTGATTATCAATTGGTATTGAACTAAATCACATATCTTTAAAACCACAAATCAAATTTAATTGTTACTCGTATTTTCGAGGTAAACAGTTTGGCACCCACCGTGGGGCTAAAGATAATATTGATTATTTCATTACTGATTCTCATTACACACAATATTTTTACACTTTTTCTTGTCAAGATTTTCTTCTCAGGATCAAACCTGTCAAACTCGCAAAATGCACCTGTTCATGACAACGAAGGTCTTGGATTTCATGGGAAAAAAACAATGTAGGGGTCGGTGTACCACCGATAAACCATGGGGAAGTGCCAAATGTGGATCCAATTGACGTTAGTTCGCATATTGCTTTATATGCGGATTTAGGCGCAGACCCCGAAAGAAGTGTACGTAGAGAAGCCCGATCTAGGGCCCAAGGAACACCAGGTATAGGAGATGGGGGAGTCAACCTCCAAGTGATATTCGAGATACTGCAAGCTAGGCAGATTGCCATCTGTCAACTTCAGAGTCAGAATAAAACTTCGAGTATAGATGAGTCAGAAAACACTCGACGTGCTGAACCGACGCTAGAGAGGTCGAACAAAAACGACTCGAGGACTGATCCCACCATTATGAGAATGCTTGAAGATCTCACCAAGAGGATCGAGTCCGGGGAAAAGAAGATTGAAGACAACGATAAAAAATTTGAAACTTATAACTCCCGTGTTAACCAGATAACGGGGGAACCTCCAATCTTGAAGGGTTTAGATGCCAAAAAGTTCATACAAAAACCATTCCCTTAAAGCGTGGATTTGATGTAGAAGTTTTGCATGCCCGATATACCCAAATATAACGGGACAAACGACCCTAACGAGCATATTACTTCATACACTTGCGGGGTCAAAGGAAATGACTTGAATGACGATGAGATCGAATCAGTATTGTTAAAAAGGTTTGGGGAAACATTGTCGAAAGGAGACATGATTTGGTATCATAAATTGCCTCCTAACTCTATTGATTCGTTTGCTATGTTAGCAGACGCCTTTGTGAAAGCACACATCGGGGCCATAAGGTGGCAATGAGGAAATCAGGCGTCTTCAAGATAAAACAAAGGAACGACGAGATGTTGAGGGAGTTCGTGTCCAGATTTCAGATGGAGCGAATGGAATTACCACCTGTCTCAGATGACTGGGCAGTACAAGCTTTTATGCAGGGTTTGAATGAAAGGATTTTGATTGCATCTCGACAATTAAAGCAGAATCTGATCGAGTACCCAGCTGTGACGTGGTCGGAAATAATCGCTACCAATCGAAGATTAGGGTCGAGGACGAACAGTTGGGAGCCCCCTCGGGGTTAGTTCACCCAAACAGGTTAGCAGTAAAGGCTTCGAGGGACAACGACAGAGAACCGAGGCCAAATAGAGAAACGTACCAGCCATATGTCTCGGGTCGAAGAAGCATCGGTTTGGGACGCAACACCCCCCTCCCCCCCTGAAATGATCGAAGAAACGATCGGGTGCAAAATTTTCAGGGACTCATGAGTAAGAATGGATTTGACCAGTACACCGATCCCGCAGAAGCACCTTGATTATCAGAATATAACTTCAGCGTCGATGCCTCAGCTATCGTTTCGGCCGTAGGAAGGATTAAAGGTACCAGGTGGCCCAGGCTTCTCAAAGGAATCCTAACTTGATGTGTAAATATCACGGTACACATGGCCACATGACCGAAAACTGTAGACAATTGAGAGAAGAGGTAGCTCGGTTGTTCAACGAAGGTCACCTTCGATAATTCCTCAGTGACAGGGCCAAAAATCACTTCAGAGAAAGAGACGCCAATAGAAATAATGAGCAGAAAGAACCCCAGCATATCATCCACATGATCGTTGGTGGAGTCGACATCCCATAGGGACCTGCTTTCAAACGCACGAAAGTGTCGATTACTACAGAGAAACGGACCCGAGATTATATGTATGAGGGCACCCTTACATTCAACGATGAGGAAACACTTACTCTCTCAACCCCACAATGAAGCCCTGGTAATTTCTATTCAACTAAATAAAATTCAAGTTAAACGTGTTCTTGTGGATCCAGGTAGCTCGGCCAACATAATCAGGTCGAGGGTCATAGAGCAGCTCGGGCTTCTAGATAAAATTGTACCACCATCTCGAGTCTTAAACGACTTCAACATGGCTAACGAAACAACAAAGGGAGAGATCATCCTGCCCGTGAATGTGGCCGGGACCATCCATGACACAAAATTTCATGTCACCGAAGGTGACATGAGGTACAATGCATTGCTCGGAAGGCCGTGGATCCACAATATGAGGGTGGTACCATCGAATCTTCACCATATGATGAAATTTCCAACAAAATATGGGGTGAAAACAATTTATGGGGAGAAACACACAACAAAGGAGATGTTTGCAGTTCATGATTTGACACCAGCACCGACACCTTCGACCTCGGAGAAATCAAACATCAGAGACAAGCAGATGGCTAAATAGCAATCTCTGTCCACAGCCTCGACTGAATCCGAGGAACAGGTACTCGAGGACGAAGAAGAGGATTTTCTCACTCCTCGAGATTCCGTCGCTCCCGAGGAATCAGATGTAACGAAGTCCATAGTCGAGGAACTGGAGCAGGTGATATTGATCGAACATATGCCAGAACGAAAGGTGTACCTGGGAACGGGGTTAACCCCCGAACTCAGGAAAAAACTCATGCAATTCCTTATCAATAACATAGATTGTTTTGTGTGGTCCCATTTAGACATGACATGGATATTACCGGAGGTAAAAATACATCGGCAAAGTCTCAACCCCAGGTTTAAACCGATAAAGCAAAAGAGAAGGCCGCAGTCTGAGGTAAAACATGCATTCATAAAGAACGAGGTAACTAAACTTCTCAAAATAGGGTCCATTAGGGAAGTAAAATATCCAGAGTGGTTAGCCAATGTGGTCGTAGTTCCTAAAAAAGGAAACAAGCTTAGAATGTGCGTAGATTATAAAGATTTGAACAAGGCATGCCATAAAGACTCCTTTCCACTGCCTAACACGATTGTATGATCGACGCCACGGCTAGCCACGAGATCCTTACTTTCTCGATGCCTACTCCGAGTACAACAAAATTCAAATGAACCTGAAGGACCAGGAAAAGACTTCATTTATCACTAAATATGGAACATATTGTTACAATGTAATGCCCTTCGAGCTAAAGAATGCGGGAGCTACATACCAATGCCTAGTTAATAAAATGTTCGAACACCAGATAAGTAAATCAATTGAAGTCTACATTGACGATATGATAGGTAAGTCCCTGCGCGTAGAGGACCATTTGACTCATTTACAGGCAACATTCGAGGTTCTGAGAAAATACAACATGAAGCTCAACCCCGAGAAATGCGTTTACGGAGTCGGCTCGGGCAAGTTTCTGGGATTCATGGTATTAAATAGGGGGATCGAGATCATCCCCGACAAAATTAAAGCCATCGAAGAAATCACCATGTGAACAATGTGAAGGTCGTACTATTGGTTGATTTCCCAATGCACACGCAAGTGTACGTGGCCGACAAGTAATACAGGACGTTAAGTCCAGATATCGTACCCACAAGGACTTGTGTAAACTACTTGCTAAATCACTCTAATCG
>ML410621.1:0-22707 GCA_005239525.1 Nicotiana knightiana
AGACTCAAATATCTGAAACAAGGTTTTCATCAGGGGGAGTAAAATACGCGATGCACTTTTTTTCTTACTAAGGTTTTTTTCCCACAGGGTTTTCCTTATAAGGTTTTTAATGAGGCACCTAGCCATGCGTATTACTAAATATGTGTACTCTTTTTCCTTCACTAGAATTTTTTTCCACAAGGTTTTTCCTAGTAAAGTTTTAATGAGGCACATTATCTTTTAATGAACATCCAAGGGGGAGTGCTATAAATATATATTATATAATGGATGTTCATTTAGTA
Organism: Nicotiana knightiana; assembly: GCA_005239525.1. Classification (NCBI taxonomy): domain Eukaryota; kingdom Viridiplantae; phylum Streptophyta; class Magnoliopsida; order Solanales; family Solanaceae; genus Nicotiana; species Nicotiana knightiana. Next base: position 282 of record ML410621.1, read on the forward strand.
CTCCGTTGTAAATAAGCTTCCTGAAGAAGCTTATCCATATGGGACACTGCCGTAAATATGTTTATCTATTTAGTACTCTATTGGAAATAAGCCTCCTGAAGAAGCTTATCATTTTGGTACTCCGTTATGGATAAACATTACCCCCGGAAGAAGATTATCTACATCTGGTACAGTAGCAGCTTACAAGCAGCTTACACAGCAGCTTGCAGTAGCAGCTTACAAGTAGCTTACACAGCAGCTTACAGTAGCAGCTTACAAACAGCTTACACAGCAGCTTCATTCTTCTATAAATAGAGGAGATTTCAGTTCATTATGTACATCAGTTTGAAAGTTCAATAATATATCAGTCTCTCTCTAAATTTGTCTTTAATTTATTTACTTTACAGTCGTTATTTTATAACAAATATACATTTGAATTCGAACTCATACTCGTTTCCTTTCCAAATCAAATTCAACTTTTAATGAAATTTATACGAGTAAATTCAAACTTGATTTTTTAAACTCAAACTTAATTCAGAGCACATGTTATTAATTTATCTCCAGGTAACATAAAACATAAGATTATTTCAATTTTGTTTGACATTTTAATTTCGATATATATGATCTCTGGATTATATTATAATTGTATATTTATATCAAATTTAATGTGAGATAATAGTCTAGGAAAAAATAATAAAATAACTAAAATGCTTTCATTGAAGCTCTTCTTTCGATATCAGAAAAGTCAAGATTGAAATTGAAAAAGAAAATACAAGTCTATCTTACGTAAAATCAAACATATATTTTTACTATACTCCTGTGTAACTCATTTTTGGTCTATTAAACCAAATAATTATCAATAAAAGTATATTAAAAAAATAATTTTATTACCATTTAATTTCTATATTATAATCCCCATGTTATGATACCAATATAACTTGTACACATACCAAACGACCTCTTAAGGCGAAACAATGATATGAGGCTTGGAGAGTAATGTCTCAGCCAAATGTTCAAAGTTTAGATAAAAAGATCTCGAATAAGGAACACAATATAAGTAAATTAGAAAAATTCATTTCGCTTTTAGGACAAGTTGTCTTTGATTTTACATAGGCTAAGCAGAAAGACAAAAAAATTTGGTATGGAATTTTTTTTTTTTAAGTTACTTATATTTATTGGCTTAAATATTTTAAAAAGTATTTTCTTCATAAACTTATTTTTCTCTACTGAAAAAAAAATTAAAGCTCTTTATCAACTTTCCCTTATATTCCACATCACCACCACCTCCACCTTTACCTCCATCCCAACCCCACCCCCACCGCAATCCCCCGCCATCCCACACCCTAATCCCTCCCCCACCACCACTGCCATCCCCAGCATCCCCATCACCCTCACCCTTACCTCTGGCTAGCGCTACCTTCACCCCTAAATCTCAATCTACTACTGTTTCTCGCTTTCATTTATTTCGTCTCTCATAATATTTGCTTAGATTATATTTAAAAAAAAATATATATTTTTGTTACTAACTAAATAGAAAATAAGTGAAAAAAAAATAATTTTTAGAAAAATTTAATTTTCCAAGAAATAGAGGAAAATATTTTCCTTCGTCCCTTTATTGGAGAACAAAGTGCAACAAGGAATTCAAACAAGCTTCCTTTTGTTAACAAACACTTTGAAATTCCTCCCTTTGTGACAAAAGAAGACGAAGAAAGGGACACAAAAAGGAGAAGAAGAACCGCTAGAACCGGAGCCCCGACAATGGCGAGAAGCGCAAGACAACTACCGTTACCGGCGACCACCGGAACAACAATAACCCTAACCCTAAACAACTCATCAGAATCATCCTCCTCATCATCGTCTGAACAGCAGCAGCAACATCCAACAGAAACCCTAACTCTGAAACTGAAGCCGAAGAAGAAGAGCGTTTCATGGAAGCCAGGTACAGTGGATAACGAATTCCTCAACAAGAAGAGCTCTAAGATTTGCTGTATATTTCACAAGGAAAAGCCTTTTGATGAGGATGACAGCGATGGCGATGAAAATGAAAATCAATCAAATAAGAAGGATCACCATTGTTGTAAATCGGAGGATCATGATGAAGCCAGTACCAGCAATTGCGAAGATAATTGATCGTCTTCGGATTTCCTGTATGTATAATTTGAAATTTTCAAATGTTATCGAAATTATGGTTTGAATGAATTCTAATCCAATGTTATGGTTCTGTTGTGCCTATATTTCCTCTTATCATGTCTTTTTTTTTTTTTTAATTGGCTGAAAAAAAAAAGACGGTGTAAAGGATTATTTCTCCATTTGGTCTGAGTTTAAATGTATTTTTTCAGTATAAGGTTTATATGGAGTGAAGAAGGTAGATCTAAAGTCATATGGAAGGAAGCTGTCTCAGCAGACCTATGATTTCTAGGGAATCATGCAGACTTAGCAAAAAGATAGGACGCAACGAAAGAAAAGGATCTACGTAGGTGATGCATATTAGTGGAGGAGAGTTAGATGTTAGCACTTCTACTCTGGGTCTTATAGTGTGGTTTAGCCTTTGAGAGATTTTATATGTTTAAAAAAAATACAGAACTTCTAATGCTTTCTATTTGTATTTGCATAATCTTGGTTTGAGATGATCTAAATGGAATAACATTTTTTTTGTATTTGCATAATATTGGTTTGAGATGATCTAAATGGGATAACATTTTTTTGTATTTGCATAATATTGGTTTGAGATGATCTAAATGGGATAACATTTATTTGTATTTGCATAATATTGGCATGAGATGATTTAAACGGAGCTATATGGTCAGTGATGATTACCTCAACTTATTTGGGTTCAAGGCATAGTTGTTGTTCTTTAGGATGTTATTTGATGATTTTGAAATTTTTAGGATTGGTTAGATGACTATCTTTTTGGAGAAGTTTTTAATTCTCAGGAAAAGGAAAAATGGTGAGGACATGTAAGTATAGGAAAAAATTCTTATGAAATGAAGAAGAAAACAAATTCCTTTCAGGATTACTTCTTCAATTGGGTTGATTGAAAATGTTTTTTTTTTCCAGTGTAGAAATTTGGGATTTTGAGGGAAGTGATTGAGATTTAGGTTTTGATGGATATGAAGAATTTATGCTCTTGAGTTAATGATTTCAGTTTGTAATTTTCCGTTTTTGAATAACATTTTGGGCCGTGAAGCGGAAAACTTCCCCACTACATAATTGGGTCAGATACTAAGGGCAAAAGGAAGACAGGCTAATGTGGTAGAATGTAGTTGAGAATTGAAAGTAGCCATTTATCTATGACAGAGGGACACCCTGTAAATAGCGTAGTTGATGAGATACTAACAAACTGCTTATCCTTACATCCAATCCGTATAGTAATTGTAAATCAATTGGATAAACTAAGAAGACCTTTCCTATGTGAATGAAATTCAGAAAGACATAGGATTCAGCTAGTGAAATGGTCTATTGTAGCTATGTGGAAAAGTGGGGCGGCTTAGGAGTGAAAATGTTGAAGTTACTTGCAAAAAATCTACTCTTGCAGACTTCTGTGACAAGCTGGCAAGCAGACAAAGTAAAGAAGCAATTTTATACACATGAAAAAGTGTCCCACTTTGTATTTATTGAACATTGTTAAGACTTAAGAGTAAGAAATAGTAGAGTATAGATACACAATGTCTTTAGGGGTTGTTTGGTTCAAAACTAGGATTTCCCACCGGATATAATCCTGGGGTTATGACCCGCCTTTCATATAGGATAAAAATAATTCTGGTTTTAGCAAAACTACGATTATAATCTGGATAATCAATTCCACCATCTATATGGGATAACTTATACCAAGATTTTGGTATAAAAACAATACTGGTTTTAACTAATACCTCCTACCAATACCTCCTACCAAACATAGGATGAATAATCCCAAAATTTATACCTGGATAAAGCACTTACCCCTTGAATCAAACAGCCCCTTAGAGTTTTGGAATTTTTTTGCTCTTGGTGCAACTTGAAATATGACAGTGATGTAAGTGTTTTTGTGGATTTTGGATTCCCAAATGTAGGAAAACAAATATTTGCTAACATATCTAACCTTGTGCGATCACTGATGTATCTGTTTATTGAGATGTGGGTGGGTGGTCCGCTTCCGATTCACTTATTCGTATAATTGCCCTAGAGAATGAAAGTTTTGCTGTTGGTTTATGAAGAGTCTTCTGTTTACATTCTTTGGATTAAAAGGTTCTGGAATCAGAATCTGCTTATTCGTCAAAAGTAGTTTAATAGTTTTGTTTGGTAATGCTGATCCTTCTGAAGGCTGCTGCATAGAATAGTTGATATTGGTCCAACAACCCTTGCATTGGGACCATGTTCCCCCTATATGGCCTTCCAGAATGTTGTTAGAGATTTCAAAACATTTCTTCTGTTAAATAGGAAAAAAAAATGTTTCTTCTGTTATGGTACACTTTTGAACAAAGCATCACCAACTTGGTAGTTAGGACGTGAAGATGGTATTAAATCAGGTAGATTCTTTCCAGTCGCTGCATGAGTCCACCGGCAAATATACTGTAACATCAAGTTACAAGAAGCTAGTTAGGAGGCAAATTGACAATAGGCTCTGAAAGTTATCGAAAACACTCCCTACCGTATCACCAAACCAAAAGAAAAAAAAGTAACACACTTACCCAGTATCCTCTTTTGGCTGGATTGCTTTAAATGGGGCTTGTCTTACACAAGAAAACTTGATAAAGCGAGGCTTTGTACAGCATGTGCTGCTTGTGTGTAATGGAGGTGGAGACATGTTTTCATGTGTTTCCTAACAATTTGTGCTCAAAAGATAAGCTACTATGTCTGTTGTTAGGGTTGGACCTTGGGTATTAATACGTTGAATATATTAACGAAATTTGAAGCAGCTCATGGCTCATGCGAAGGTAAATCGACTAGTAAGAATTTTGACAAACAGTTGTGATTACGAGTTAGGAAAACACAACTTTAACAAAGACGCAGCAATATGAAAATGTTAGGATTTCGAAGAGCCCTACAAGATTGACTTTTATCTCCATAATGAAATTTGTAAATTGCCTCTTTCTTTCTTGAACAACAAATTATCAATATCTTTTTATCTTTGCAGACAAAACACTTATGCACCGCCAAAAAATAAAGACTTAATACATAAATTGATACCTCTAAAAATAAACATATGAACATTTTAATTGGTAAAATACACATGTTAAATGCCTTTTTTCCGGGGAAAAAAAAGAGATAGGAGAGAATGACACAATCTAAGTACGCAACAATTAAACAAATAGAAATTCTCAATATGATCAAGCTTTTTAGCTTATAATAAAATATATAAATCTTCATGTTTCATATAAATAAATAAAAACATCCAAAATAAACCTAGAAAAAACAAAAAAAAAATTCCAGATAATTGCTACTTAAGCACTAGGGGTGGAATAATGCAACAACAATATTTGTTGGCATCACATCCACAGCTTTGAAAACCAATAATTTTATAGAAAGAGACACAACTGCTTCACTGTTGCATCCTTGTGGCACTTGTTGTTTTGTCCCAATCACACTTTGTTTTTCCACTTTCACACATTTTCCCATATGGCTAAAATTGTAAAAAAAATTAAGCTAAACGGGAAAACAAAAGTCAATATAGCCTTTGCCATCTCAAGAACTGATGAATTGTGTGTGTTCCTAAGAAATAAATAAATATGAGAGGACCTAACAAAGTTTTACATGTATTTATATACTTTTGAAGCATAGTATACATAGAAAGTAATTAATAACTATGTTGATTTTATTGTATTATAAATAAAAAATAAAAGGAAAATATGGACACTGAGATCTTTTCCGTGGTTGTCTTGCTTATGTAATTTTTTTGGGTACATGAATAATATTTAAACTCACCTAATTAGGAGAACCAGTTCTTGATTATGCTATGCTAATATCTGTATATTGTTGTAACTTCGTATAAGCGTTTTAAGTAACAAATTAAATATCTTAACAATATTCCCTTTTTTTTTTGTTGCTCTATTGGTAACTCTTTTTCTTCTTTTGCGAAAAAAATCATTAAAAGCACGAAGGCTCTTAGCTAAATGTCATCCATCTTTTTTACCCTTTAAATATATGTTTCACATTAGACACTAATTTAATTATTTTCCTAATATTTAGGACTTTAAAATTGATATATTATTTACTATATCCTTCCTTATTTGAACTATGTACCATAATAGATTTATAAAAAAAGAATAACACCAAAAAATCAAAATAGGAAATTTTCTTGCACTTACAACTCCTTTTATGTTAAGGCGGCTTCATTATTTTGTTATAAAATTACGACCAATCAAAATCATATATATGATAGCGTCAAAGAGTTTTACTCAAGCTAAATTGAGCCCCAACCTATTCCACCAATATAATTGAAAAAAAAGAAGAGAAATAGTCATATTTATAACTGATAATTGAAAAATAGTTATAGTTTCAAAAGTAATCGAGATTTATCCACTTTTCATGTAAAGATAAAATTTGAACAAAATCACTCTTAAGAATCCGAAAATATTCCAGCATAATATGCCGGAGTTCGAATTTTTTTACATATGAGCTTCCAGCATAATATGCTGAAATTTTATCAAGCGATGAAGTTTCACCATAATATGCTAGAAGTTTATATGCAGGAGCTCCATAATCACACATATGATGCTAGAACTTTTCGTGTGCTAGAGTTCCAACATAATATGCTGGAAATTTATACGCAGGAGTGCCATAATCCATCATATTATGCTGGAACTTTCTGTGTTTCTAGTAAAATAATAGCTATTTTTCAATGATTTCACAAATGCTGACTATTTTTCAATCACGAATCTGAAAACTGGATAACCCGTGTTATTTTTACAATATGGTTGTATACCCTAGTAGCCTTCCTTAACTCTTTTCATGGCAGAAAGGTCCCTTGAACCTACATCTCTAATTATCACCGGTAGTATTCCATCTTTGATGCGACTCTTATAAAAGTTTTTATTGCTTTCGTTTTTGTTAAGAACTAAGAAGTATGTAGAGTTTCAGCAGCGGGTCCGATCTGTATTCTATCAATTAAATATTAAAATTTATTAGATTTCACTACTAAAAAATCTGGTTTTAGTGACAGCAAAATTCTGTTGCTAAACAAAAAAACTCGTCGCTAATCTCATTTACCGACGGATTAGCGATAAATTATGAAGAAATTTTGCGACGATTTAGCGATAGATTAGCGATAACGTTTGTAGCTAATTCCAAAGTGTTTTTTATATGTATGCATGATCTGATCGATCGAGCTGAAATCTATGAAACCCATTCCAAAAGGTTAGCTCCGCTTTAGTTCCTGACTTCCTATTACCTTTGAAGTCTCAGTAAGGTTGTTAAGTCTAAGGGTGTCAATGGGTTTTTAAACAATGGATTTGTAATATTGTCTTGGAATTTTTTTTTATCAAATGATATGTGCAAGATGGTTGATTTTTTTACTATGTATAAGTGCATTTCTTTCCTAATAAGCTTAGTAGAATTTAAAGATGTATTGTTGGTAACTGAAAATGAAGCATAATAATATATGGATTTGAAGTGACGAAATCAAAACTAAAATTTCTTTTAAGTTGAATATAATAACTCATGATTAACTACTTATGCTCTGCAATTTCTTCATTTATTAAGTATTTTTTGGTCAATAGGATATTATATTAAAATACTAGTTAAATGTTTGTTACAAGAAATTGTTGTGGTACGCTGTCCACATCCAAAAACAAAGAGTAGTCTATTGTTACATTAGTAATATTATATTCCTTTATTTTTCTTTCAAAAATATTTCTTAGGGTGTATGTCCATAGTATTTCATTGACAAATACCAGAGGAACTACCATAAGGTTGATCCTTGTTCCTGACTGCTTCCCCGCTTCTTTTGCCAGCTTGTCCGCCACCCTATTTGCCTCTCTGTAGACATGCCTTATCGGTGGATGCTCCAATGCTGCTAGCAGTGACCTGCATTCATAGACCAGATCATTATAGATCAGATGATCTTTGTTAATGCTGTGGATTATCTCTGTTGAGTCTAAGTTAACTTCCAAGGGTAAGAAATTATTTGATATTGTCATCTTTAGACCCTGCATAAAAGTTGTTAGCTCTGAGTGGATTGTATTAGTGCGAGTAATGTTTCCCATGAACCCCATTAACTAGTCCCCGTTGCCGTTCCTCACTAATCATCACATACTTCCTGTGTTTTCTTTTTGGTAGGTAGCACCATTTGAATCCTATCATATGTTCTTGGATGTTTGCTTGGCATCCACCTGCCACATGTATGAACTCTATTGCTTTAGTTATTGCATTCTTGTAGGAAATAGTCTCTCTCCTATTATTAAAACAATTATTATTCCTAGAGAGCCATATTTGCCGCAGAAGGGGAACAATTGCCCCCATTTTAGAAGGTTGTTGACGTTCTGCTGGTTTACCTTATTGAGGATGCAGCCTCACTGGCCTGTAACAATATTTTGAATACTAAAGCTGGTATGACTTTGCAAGGAAAGGTTGTGCCATAAGTATTTGGCATTATCACAGGTGATGAGGATGTTCCCTATTGTTTCCTCCTCTTTATTACAAAAATACTTAGGGCTTAAGTTAATTCCCATGTAGTGGAGGTGTTGGCTAGTAGGTAGCCTACCATGGATCACAAGTCATAGAAAGAATTTAATTTTATTGGAAAGTTTTTGTATCCATATCCAGTTGAATTTATGTCATGAGTTTTTCACCTGCTGATGTTTTTGGCCTTCAATTAAGGTGTAAGCAGATTTAGTGGAGAAAAATCCATTCCAATTGTGGTGGAGTGGATGATGTTCACTACACTATCAAGTAAGCTGAAGGACATGTTATTGAGGTTCCATTGGCCATTTGAGAAACAGTAAGACACCCTTAGATTATCTTTTCCCCTGTTCAGGGGACCACTGACTAGGGTTCTAAGGGTTTCTATGTTTGGAATCCATCTATCATTATAGACATTGACTTTATACCCGCTATAAACTATCCACCTAGTAGCTTTACTGCATACTATCCACCCATTCCCGACACTCTGCCAAGTCCCAGAGGATTAGTGTCCAGTGAGGGTGTTGATGACGTCTAATCCTACTCTCTATATGAAAGTAGTACAGTCGTTAGCAATAATAAACCCAACAAAGGTTTGGGTCGAATACCACAAGGAGTAGGTGCGTGTTAGAGTGTCCAAATATGTGTAAACTTGGTGATTCTTAATATAATCTTCGAACAAAGAGTGATTATTCAATTACTTCTAAAATTACTACAAAAACTAGTCTAAAAATTTTATCGAACACTTGCAATGCGAGTAAAGATGTAGTTGTAACAAATAAGAGAAATGCGCTAGTATTGCTTCCCCTTCGTGTAGGCTATGCTTTTGGGTATACAAATATTCAATTTTAATTAATTAAGCATATGTTATGACTTCAATTTGTATTCTACCAACTCAAAGTGTTCCAACACTTAAGAGGTATCTACCCCAAGTTGCTCTTCCAAGACAACTAAGGCTCAAACATAAGCAATTGATTAGCCCAAGTAGATATCACGCTATTCCTAGATAGATTTCATTAATCAAATGGTTAACCCACTTAACTCCTTGCAATTTATTTTGTACCTATACAAAGTTCTACTCTTCCAAGCTAGAACAAGCAAAATAGGCATGGATTTAGTGTTTTGCAACGAAAAAATCAATCAATAAATCATGGAAGAATCTTAATAAAATTTCAAATTTCTATTAATAACCCAAAAATATAACCACATTTAGGGTTCACAATCCTAGCTTAATAAACTTATCTAGACATATTAAGGAAAGAAAATACAAAAAAGAGATGAAAATCTAAACATAATAGTTAAAAAGGAAAGAAAGATTGTGTAGAACAATGGTGAAGTCACCCAAATTACTCAACAGGAAATCCCTAATATCTTCTACGCAAGTATTCTTGCCAAAAAGATGCCTTAGAATGACTTAACATAGTTATTTATACTAAGTCCCATAAGTGAACAAAATTGCCCTGTCGGGCCCACCGTGAGGTCAACTGTGAGATGAAGCTGAACTATAACGAATTCCAGAAGTTTCATTTCTTCAACTCTTCAAGATTCTCTTGTACCGTGTCCAACGATCTTCCTAAAAGTCTTTTCGCTTCAACTTTTCTCCAATTTTAGCTCTAAAGTGATGACTTCTTGCCCATTTTTTGATTTTCTCCAATTTCAAAGTTCTCACACAACTTCAAAACCTGAAAATACACCATTCAAAGCATAATTATCCAATTTATTCCAACAAATGAGGCATTAAAGTCTATCAAAACATAAGAAAAATTAGCTAAAAAGCTAACGAATCAGGTGCTTGCTAGTACAATGCTTATGAAAAAGGACTCTAGCCCATTGGGCATTTGGGTTGTTATAAATTCTCCATGCAAGTCCTGCATGAGTAGCACCGTTCCTAAGCTCAGTTCTACGCACATAAAGTCCTCCTCCCCTTCTAGGCCTTCAAACAGTTACCCACCTACTAGGTGAATTTTTTTTGTAATGGCAGTGGCACCCCGGATGAAATTTCTCTGATTCCTGTCAATGTGGTTGCACACCTGGGTTGGTAGTTTTACATAATGCATGACATGGATGGTGATGCACCTTAGTGAGGACTTAGCTTGAGTGGTTCTCCCAGCTATGTTCGGAAAGCAGGGTTTTCAGCCTGCTAGCTTAGTCTGCATACTATCAATGATGAATTGAAAATTCCTATTGGCAGGTCTCTTATGGAAAATGAGAAAACTAGGTACATACTAAAGGATTTACTAGCCTTGATAGCCATGCAACTGGCCAATCTATCCACTATATCCTGGTGGAAGTTTAAAGAGAAAATTACTTTTGATTTAAGGGTTTTAACCCTTTAGCCTGATTTACAACTGAACTCATGCAGGTTTTTCATTATGGTGGCACAATTGTTAGTGTTTTCTCTTGCAAAAAGGGTTAGATCATCATCAAAGAAGATTCAGGAGATTTTGGGTCCTGTGTTACTGATTTTAATAGGAATCCAGCTACCAGCATGCACTTGAGTCTCAATGCTCCTAGAGAGTCTTTCCATACACATGATGAAGATGTAGGGTGTCATAGTATCTCCCTGCCAATGCCCCTACTATGGTAGAAAAATAAGTCTTTCCCCCATTAATCAAGACAGAGATAGAGCTGGTGGTTATACATGAAAGAATGAACCTGGAAATATTATCGGGGAAACCAAAGGATACCAGGGTATCCCTAATGAAAGATCATTCCAATCTGTCAAAAGTCTTTTTCGGATCAATTTTGAGGATCATGTTGGCATTTTCCCTTTTATTTCATTAAAATGGCTGATGTATTCATGTACTGATGGCATTGTCACTAGCCCTTCTACTAGACAGTAAACTAGCTTGTCTTGAGCCAATGATAGATGGTAGAACAAGTTTGATTCGTTTGACAATGATTTTAGTGATCAACTTGTACATTGTATTGCAAAGGCCTATATGTTTGAAGTTCTTTAGGAGTAGCATTTGCACATTTAGGGATCAATCATCGGTAGTGTGTTAATAGTAGGATTAACTTCATGATTGTGGAATACTTGCTTGCAAAAATTGTTGATCATATCCTCTAGTACATTCCAGCACTTTTGGTAGAACATTGGGTGTAGCCCATCAGGGCCAGGTGCTTTGGTGGGTTTGAAAGAGAACATGGCACTCTTGATTTCACTAACCCTTAAGGGAGATTTTAGGTTAGTCTGTTCCTTTGAGGAAAAGGGTGTGTGTGGTGTAGATTGTGCTCTGCCAGCTTGTGGGTGATATTGGGTGATCAGTAGCGTAGAGTGTGGAGTAGAACTGGTAGATGGTATAATTAATGATCTTCTCATCCTGAATCAAATTCCCTACCTCATCTTGTAGGGCCAAGATCCTGTTTCTCATTCTTCTATTGAGGGTGGAGGTATGAATGAACCTAGTATTAGTATCCCCTTCCATAAGCCAGTTGATCCTAGATTTGGTTTTCTAGAATTCCTCTTCACTTCTCAGGATGGATGAGTATTCCTCTAAAAGCTTTCCCTCTAGGCTTTGGAGGAATGAGCTAAAAGGGTAAGCTCTAGATTTCTCGATGCCTCCTAGCCTAGCTAGAATGTGTTTCTTGTTGTGGAAAATGTTACCAAAAATTGCTCTGCTCCAAATAGACGCTTGTGTATGAAATTGGGTAGTTGCCACCTCTAAAATACAATTTCCCTCATAAGCATGTTGAACTACATTGGTGAAGGAGGGGTGGCTACACTATGGGTGTTCAAACGTAAAGGTTTAGCTATCTTATGGTTGGAATTATTTCAAAATTTAACTAGCATAGGGTAGTGACAAGAATTTGTTCTAGGAAGGTGACTAACAGTACTAGATGGGTATTACTGAATCCAATTATCATTAGCAAAATATCTATCTAGTCTCTCCAGGATTATCTGGCTCTTGTTCCTATACCTCATATTAGTCCATGTATACTTATCCTTTAACACCAAGTTCAATTAATCTACAATGGTTGATACAATTCCAGAAGAGATTGGTTCTTGGGACATAGATGCAATTTCCCCCTGTTTGTCTCTATCCCAGAGGACTTCATTGAAATCCCCTCCCACTAGCCAGCTCCCCTTATAATTTTCAGGTATTGCTCTAAGTTTCCCCCAAAGGTTTTTCCTATTGGTATAGGTATTACTATCATAAACAGTAGTAAACCGCCAAGGGTTACAAGAGGGGATTACCTTGACCATAGCATTGATACCCTGAGGAGTGGTAGATACCTCATCAATCTTTAGGATGTCATCCTTACACATGATGACAATGCCTCCTGAAAGGCCAACTATTGGGTTTTGAATTTGGCCAAAGAAACCCAACTCCTAAATTAGATGCTTGTGTTCAGTGATCCTGGCCTCCAGGAGAACAAACATTGCGAGTATATGCAATTTTACCATTTCAGCACAGTACCTCCTAAATTCCGCATTGTTATCCCCCTAACATTCCAGATGATGAAATTCATTAATAGTTTGGGGTGGGTGGGTGACTTCCTTTTCAGGAATTTGGCCTTCCCTTTTGTCGTGCCCCCCTCTTTCCTCCCTTTTCGGATCGGTCAGGGTATTCGACATTATTGGGACAACTCGTTTCCTTTTGGGAAAGGGGTAAGGAATTGAATAGTCGCCACCTAACGAGTTAAGGTGCGTTAGGGCACCTACAAAAGGTTATTTACAAACACAGATAAGATAACCAGAGATAGGGTAAGGGCTTGAAATTACTTCAAGGGGAAGGTGTTAGGCACCCCTCGAAGTCCACAACTGTGGTTCCCGGCCCAAACAAACTTTGTGAACAGATAACTAAGCAATAAACACATAGGTAAATAGATGAAGGTTTTGAGAAGATTTGCAGTCCAAGCACACATATGTGCTTAAGTTTAAATGATTTAAAGTCTAAGCACATATACAAAGTTCTGGAGGTTTTACAATCTAAGAGCGCATGTGTAAGGGATAGGGGGGTCCTAGGTTGTTTATCCTATAGGATCACATCAGTACAATGCCCGTTAATCACTCCTCAGAAGAGCGGCTACTCGTGGCATTAGTGCACCGGTTATCATATCCATGTCTACCATTTCCCACCCCTTAGCGGTTATTAAGCGAGTTTATTTAACAACCTCTATGCGTGCTGTTACCCGTCCCTTCTTAATGGCCCTGGAAGAATTCAGGACCTCTAAATATAGGCATCTCTAGACAAAACTCCCTAAGTTCAAAAGGATAAAATTCTAAGCGACAGGCAAGAACAAATAGGACTTTACTAATAAATGCGGGAAAAGCAGTTTAAAAGTCTCAGATTTACCTCCATAGATATTGCACATAAACAACACGTCTCAATCACAAAACAAGAGGCAGTTTTATTAGACAGAATCCTAAGACAGGATATCTAAATGAATATCAATGCACAGAAGTATGCATCTTGTTTATAAACTCAATAGCAAGGAACTAATCAGCTTGCCTACTGGTTTTAAAAAAAATCTGTTAGCTCTTAGGTAGCAAACGCAATCAAAATAATATTCATTTTTAAGAGATTGATTACCTAAGGCTTGCTTAGGCGTGGGGTTGTGCATAGTGACTACCAAAATTATTAAACAGTTCAGAGGTTGTTTTACCTAAAACATGATGTTCTAAGTGATGTAAATCTGAGAATGAAGAGATAGTTACCAATTTCTATTAAGAACAGACATGATAATCATATGCGAGGCTATTTTATACCTTTTCATGAATTAGCAGTTTAAACTAGGCGTAGTTAAGTAAATGTAAATGAAATCATACAGCATGGTATCTAGTATGCACACGTGAATGCAGGGTGGCTAGGATACAATTTCAGGATGCACAGGATTCCTAAAGCATGATTTCTAAAATGCACATAGAATTACAGAGTTGTTAAGCATCTCATGAATGCACAAGAGTATTAATTTTATCACCTAAGGAGCAGGATTTCTAAGTAGTAGGCACAAGCATAAATTGAGGTATGTTGTATGTTAAAGCAGTAAACATGAAAAAGCCTTAAAGACATGATATCTAATGCATGTTTGGCATGTTGACCCTAAGCATGGATTCTAATGCAGATATAGGAATGTAAAGCTCAAGGCATGATTTCTACCCAGTGGCATCGATAAAATTATATTGCTATCCCCTCCCAGACCAGCTGAATAAATTACGTAAATAGATAAAGGAAAATAAGAAGTTAAACAATAGAGAGCCTGAGAACTGGCCCAGACTTCCAGAACCTCAAGTGCCCAAATGTTTCATAGCCTTTCTCATATCCGGATGTGTCAGAGTTCCCTAAGGACCTCAAGGGATCCCGGGAAGTGCTCACACCCAGACTTCATAACAATAAGTGAGTAAGTGCAGCGTGGAAGGTCCAGCTCTAATACATCAGAGTTCAGAGGGATCTCATAGGGATCCCTAATCAGTCACACATTAGAGGGGCAAAACTTAAATATCTAAGAGTAGAGTGAGAGTGCTTGACATAGTTTTGAAAAGATTGAGTAGGAAAACAGTTTGAAAAGAAACTTGTTTGAAAGATTTTGTAAAGAACTACAAAGTTATGTAGTAAAACAGTTTTTGAAAAGAGAGTAGAGCAGTAAGCAACAGTCCAGACATAGCACCCAAAACAGGTTCATACACAGCCAAAGAACACAGAACCAAGGCAGGTTCAATAACACCAATTAGGGGTAATAGGGGATTAGGGACACATAAGGCACATAGGTAAGAACATAGTTCTAGGAACACTTACGTACAAAATCAAAAATATGCTAGGGGGCATCCAGGGATCAAGGATATAGCATAAACTTTAGGATTACTCAGAACCGAATAACATAAGGTACAAGTTGTTTTGCCACAGAAAAGTTCNAGAGGGAGTACATAACATGCTAAGTGAACAACAGTGCAAGAAGGTCAAGTGCAGACATCACAGCAAAACCATAGGTAAAAACATATTAGAAATAGGATGAATTAAAGTACTACAAGAAACATATAGTTTTTGAAACTTAAATTGAAATTAGGACATACCAGCATAGGAGATAGCAAACACAGAATGAAGAGTAAGGGGGTAGAATAATCAGCCTTGGCTTGCAGCCGGCTGATAATAGAGAGAGTTTTGAGCAATGTGTTCGTGTGTTTGATAATGAAAACTAAGGTACTTATAGTTCTAAAACAGGCAGAAGAATAAGGTAAAAAATAATAGTTCAGCAGTAATTATGGAAGTATATACTAATTAGAATCAAATTAGTATAAAGATTTCCCTTAAATTATGGAATCATACTCAAAAGGTAGTAGACAGGTGATAAAATAAGGAAAGAGAATCGTATGAGGCTGAGTATAGCCAATTAAGGAAACAACAGAGGTATAATACAAGTATATCATATGTATATGAGACTAGATTCATCATGCTTTAATTAAGGAAAATGCTTAAAATCAGCTAACATCATAATTGACCATAGAATAAGGTCAGAAAATATTTCACAAGTCAAAATCAGTATAGAATATTACAAAAATCAGTGAAGGATCAATCACAAAGATCAGGGATTCACAAATAGCATTGATTTAATATAACCTTGTGAGAATAAGCATAATAAACATATAATAGATAAAATCAGAACCCTAAGAAGACGAGTAGGGTAGAAATCATATAAAAATTAGGGATTCATATAGAGCATAGTCCAAGTTAACAGACTAAACATGATGTAGGCAGAATAAGTGAAGAATCAGAAAAATTGATGGACAAAGTAGGATAAAGTCGAAGAAAATCAGAACTAGCACAAATTTTTGGGAATAAACACATAATAGGCAGGAATAGTCGAAGTCAAAAACACTAACAAGCAAACATAGGGTCAAAATCACAAAATCACAGAGTGTTCATGAGAAACCAGTACACATACAGATTAGGTGAACATATTATCGAAAACAGACTCAGAATCACAGATTAAAACCAAAAAACTTGGGATTTTCAACATAATAACTCAAATAAAAAGAGAAAACTCAAATAACCGCTTAAACATAGTAAAAATCATAGATTAATACTAAAATTAGAAGGGAAAGCATTTTTTTGAAAAGGGGTTAAGAACCCTAATTTGAAGATGAAGAGACATTTTAAAAAATCGAAGATTCTTTAAGAAAACAAAAAACTAACTCGAAATATACCCAGATTTATTGCAGATCTAAGAAATCCAGTGTTAAAATTAGGGTTTCAGAGAGAGAACCTACAGAGAAAGAGAGAATCGATTTAGAAACCACAGGTTCTTGTCGGAGATGGGAGGATCTTACTCAGATGGCCATGGACGGCCTGAAAGTTTCATGAAAGTCATGGGAGGTGAGCAGGAACCCATGGGGGTGGATGAATAACCAACCAGTCCCTTGAGGACCTCAGGGATGCAAGAATCGAGCCATAGAGAGGAGCCATAGAGGCTAGGGGGTAGGGAACCGTCATTGTTGCTAGCGAACCAGAGAATGGCGAGGGATTTAGGGTTTGATGCAGAGAGGATTTAAGAGAGAAGGAGAAGGGGATGATGGCAGATAGCAGGTGAGGTAAATGAGAGAAGTGAGGGTTTTGGAGGGGGGTCGTTTGGATTAATTATGGAAAGGGTAAATCCGGACCGTTGATCTGAGTGATCAATGGTCACGATTGAAGTGGGGTATTGGGTTGGGTGGACTTAGGTGTTGGGCCTGGGATATTTGGGCTAATTAATTTGGTTGGGATCAGATTGATTTAGGCTATAATTGAAAACAAAAGTGGCTAGTTATTAAATACCCAATTAAATAAAACAATTTATTAAATAGCCGTTAATTACAAAATTGAATTTAATGCGTAGAAAATAATTAAGAATGATTACTTAGTATTTTAAGTACAAATGATTAATTTCTGGATAAAGACAGTATAAAATTGTATGATTGTGCTATAATTGCAAAGTTATTGCAATTATAGCCAAAAGGTGTCAATCTGGTTAATTATGAAATAATTTGGTCTTAATAGGACCAAAATAATTAATGAAACCCAAAAATGCTTTTGAAATCATTTTGTAATGCAATTTCATAATTATTTATTGAAAATAAAATGCTGGATAGATTAATACAAATATAGGGAAATTGTGGGAAAATATCAATTACTATTGATACATGATTTTCAAGCTATATATGCAAATTTAAAATATTTTGAGAAAATATTGGGTATCAACAGCTGCCCTTCTTTACCCGGAAATGATGAAAGAGTTTGTCGGGTAAAGACATGATGGCCGATTTTGACCGAGCGAAACAATTTGAAGATTTTTAGGCCGCACCCTGGTTTCTGAGCTACCTACATATCCCTGGTTTTATAGGAATCAGGCTGTATGTAAATCCGGATGCATCGGCAAAGCATATCGATGAAGTTATCACAAGATGGACACGACCTTTAGGGATGAGCAAATGAACGGTTTGCGAGATATCGAGTTTGATATGGTTGGGAAGACTAGAGCGAGATTTCTCTTACTGGGGTAGCCCCTGCTCGCCTGCAAATAAAAGCGATACAGGCGTATACTATGCATAAATTTAAACATGATGCAAGTTTTCGTTGGACTATGAAAACTGTCTTTGGACGGTTAGCGATGACGTCCTTAGACCATGATGTCCTAGGCCAAGAATTGCTTAATGATATTCGCAGGCCATGGAATGATATTCTCGGGCCATGAAGATGGTGCCTCCGAACTATGATGCCCTTGAATAATGATGTGCAAATTGCGAGAGATCTTCAGGCCATGACATGGTGTCTTCCGGCTATGAGGATGATGTCGTTAGACTATGAAGCCTTTGGACAGATTGGCGATATTTCAGCCCATGAGATGCAATAATATGATGTTGATAAGACAGAGCTTAGTCTTGCAAATTGAAGGGCAGATCTTAGCCCGAAAGAGAAGCGAAGTGAATAATGCTTGAGAGACAACGCTTAGTCTCGGGGAAAAGGTAAATTGGAGGCAGAGCTTAGCCTCATGCAGATAGGAAGGCAACAGTTAGTCTTATGCAAAAATGGAAGGCAGAAGATTAGCCTTGTGCAAGATGGAGACGGAGCTTAGTCTTATGCAAAGGAAAGCATAGCTTAGCCTTATGCAGACGGAAGATAGATGATTAGCCTTATGCAAATGGAGGTAGAGCTTAACCTCATGCAAGAGAAGGCAAAGCTTAGCCTTATGCAGACGGAAGGCAGATGATTAGACTTATGCAGACGGAAGGCAGATGATTAGCCTTATGCAAATAGGAGCAAACAATAAATTCTAGTAGAACTTCTTAGCTAGTAATAGGTTGTGGTATTGCGATTTTTGCGAGAACTGTGACTATGGAGCATGTTCGCCCTTTTGTGCTGATAGTAAACTGCATTTGCGACTGTGTTGAGGTTTGTGACTTCGAAACCTGTTTGTTTTTTTATTCCTTCATCCAAAGAAAAAGCGCGAGATCTGTAGGTGGGGAAGGTTGGTTTGTATCTCCGCTGGCTTTACTTGCTTCGCTCTGCTTGGTCTAATGATTATGTTTGTGTCATCTGGGTACCGTTTGGCTAAACAGAGAATATTTTGAAAATGTATGCATGATTTTGCAAAGACATAGTATAAAATATGTTTTAGGAAATTTAAATAAACCGACGACCGTGACACGGTTCCAGACGTTGCAACCTTTCATGCTACGGAATTTTGAGGGTCCTCCTCAAAATTCTGCCCCAGTTAGATGGTTGATGATTATGACTGTTGTACATGATGCGATCAGCTGTACTTGGTTCAGAATTTTGAGGGTCCTTCTCAAAATTTTGCCCCAGTTTCCAATTGCGGGGGAGATGAGATTTTTATTAAATTATGACCGAACCCATAGGGCTGCCTACGTATCCCCTCTTAAACAGGAATCAGGTCAGGCGTAGTTCAATTTACATCCTTGAAGAAAAGCATAGAGTTACACATAGTATCGCTTGACTGCATCTGAATTGATTGGCTTTGGCCAAACTTCTTCGTCCATTTCTGCAAGTATGAGAGCTCCTCCTATCAATACTCGGTGAACCATATACGGACCTTGCCAGTTGGGAGAAAATTTCCCTTTGGCTTCGTCTTTGATGTGGAAAGATCTTCTTTAACACCAGCTACCCTGGTGTTTGTGTTGGCTTGACTCTCTTGTTGAAGGCTCTGGACATTCTATTCTGATAAAGTTGACCATGACATATTGCATTCATCCCTTTCCCATCTATAAGGGCCAACTGCTCGTAGCGGCCTTTTATCCATTCTGCATCACTGAACTCAGCTTATTGTATGATTCTTAAGGAAGGGATCTCCACTTTGGTAGGGATAACAGCTTCCGTACCATAAACCAGTAAATAAGGAGTTACCCCGATTGATGTGCGGACTGTGGTGCGGTATCCCAGTGCGAATGATAATTTTTCATGCCATAGTTTGTGCTTTTCTATCATCTTTCTCAATATCTTTTTGATGTTCTTGTTGGCAGCTTCCACAACTCCATTTATCTGTGGTCTATAGGTTGTGGAATTCTTATGCTTGATTTTGAAAGTCTCGCACATGGCTTTCATCAGATCACTGTTGAGATTAGAGCCATTGTCGGTGATTATTGAATCCGGAACCCCGAACCGATAAATGATACGGTCACGGACAAAGTATGCCACCACTTTCTTAGTCACTTCTTTGTATGATGCCGCTTCGACCTATTTGGTGAAGTAATCAATAGCTACTAGGATGAACCTGTGTCCATTTGAGGTTGGGGGCTCGATTGGTCCTATAACGTCCATTCCCCAGGTGACGAACGGACAAGGTGAGATTGTTGCATTGAGCTCATTTGGGGGTACCTTTATCATATCTGCATGTACCTGACATCGACAGCATTTTCGGACATATTGGATGCAGTCCGTTTTCATGGTCATCCAGAAGTAACCGGCTCTGAGTATTTTCTTTGCTAAGACAAAACCATTCATGTGTGGGCCACAGGTCCCAGCATGTATCTCTTCAAGTAGTCTGGAGGCTTCCTTTGCATCGACACATCTTAATAATCCCAAGTCAGGAGTCCTCCTGTACAGGTTTCCTCCGCTGATAAAGAAATTATTGGACACTCTCCGGAGCGTGTGTTTCTGAGTATGGTTCGCAAGCTCTGGGTACTCTCCCTTTGACATGTATTCCCTAATGTCGTGGAACCATGGTCTTCTGTCTGTTTCTTCTTCAACATGGGCACATTATGCTGGTTGGCTATGGATATTTACTGGAATAGGATCAATGAAGTTCGTATCTGGGTGCTGTATCATGGATGATAGAGTGACCAATGCATTGGCAAACTCGTTCTGAATTCTGGGAACGTGCCGAAATTCTGTCTTTGTGAACCTTTTCCTCAATTCCTGCACATGGTGCAGATATGGCAATATCTTGGAATTCTTCGTAGCCTATTCTCCTTGTACTTGGTGTATCAGCAGATCTGAGTCACCAATTACTAGCAACTCCTGGATATTCATGTCAATGGCCATATTGATCCCTAAGATGCAGGCCTCATATCTGCCATATTGTTGGTACAGGGAAATCTGAGTTTGGCAGATACCGGGTAGTGTTGTCCTGTTTCCGATATCAGGACAACTCCAATGCCGACTCCTTTGAAATTGGTTGCTCTGTCGAAGAACATTCTCCACCTGTCATAGGATTCTGCAATGTCTTGCCCTATGAATGGCACTTCTTCATCGGGAAAATACATTTTTAGGGGTTCGCATTCTCCTCCCACAGGATTCTCGGCAAGATGATCTGCCAGTGCTTTCCCTTTGACCGCTTTCTGAGTCACATAGACAATGTCGAACTCACTCAGCAGGGTTTTCCATTTGGCCAGTTTTCTAGTGGGCATGGGCTTCTGAAAGATATGTTTCAAGGGATCCATCCTTGATATGAGATACGTTGTGTAGGCACAGAAGTAATGCCTCAGCTTCTGGGCTACCCAGGTTAGAGCACAACAGGTATGTTTCAGTAGGGAATACCGTACCACATGTGGAGTGAACTTCTTACTCAGATAATAAATAGCCTGTTCCTTTCTTCCTATCTCGTCGTGCTTCCCCAGAACGCAGCCAAAAGCTCCATCTAATACCACAAGGTAGAGTAGCAATGGTCTACCTGGCTCTAGCAGGACCAAGACTGGTGATGTTGACAAGTATTCCTTGATTCTGTCGAAAGACTTTTGACAATCCTCGATCCATTCGGTCGCAACATCTTTCTTCAGCATCTTGAAGATTGGTTCACATATAACCGTGGACTGGGCTATGAATCGGCTGATGTAGTTAAGGCGTCCCGGGAAACTCATCACATCTTTATTGTTCTTTGGCGGTGGCAATTCTTGGATGGCTTTGACCTTTGATGGATCCAGTTCTATTCCTCGGCGGCTGACGATTAACCCAAGCAATTTCCTAGAAGGAACTCTGGACGCACACTTTGCGGGGTTTAACTTCAAGTTGTACTTTCGCAGCCTGTCGAAGAATTTTCTCAAATCTACTGTATGGTCGGTGGCTCTCTTGGACTTGATGATGATGTCATCCACATACACCTCAATTTCTTTATGTATCATATCATGGAAGATAGTGGTCATAGCTCTCATATAGGTGGCCCAAACATTTTTTAGGCCGAACCACATCATCTTATAACAGTAAACTCCCCACGGCGTAATGAAAGCCATTTTCTCAGCGTCTTCCTCGTCCATCCAAATCTGGTGGTAACCAGCAAAACAATCCACGAACAATATGAGAGGAAAATCATCCTTCAAACTGGCCCGGTTGAGATCCCAGTAGTCGACACAAACTCTGAACTTTCCATCTTTCTTGGGTACTGGCACGATGTTGGCTAACCATGTCAGATATTCAACTACCCT
>ML410623.1:0-11258 GCA_005239525.1 Nicotiana knightiana
AAACCCGTCAAAACTCGGTTTCTGGCCGAACTGGGGACCCTGGCGTTATGAGGCTAACGCCAGCCAAGGGCTGGCGTTTCAGCCCAAACGCCTGGCTAACACTAGGGTAGGGCTGGCTGTTTGGGTCTGTCGCCCGGCTATCGCCCGGGTGTCTCCTTTCACGTATTTTTCGACGTATTTGCATCCTTTTAGCTCCGTTTCCATCTCCACTTCACCTACACATGAAATAAACTCCATTAAGCACATAACAAGTGTAATTTTATCATTAATGCGCATAAAATGTAAGGTATATCACATGTTAAACTATGCAATTTAGTCTCGCATCAAGTAACAATCGTAACTCTAGACCTGAGGGTATGAAACCCCGGTATTTCACTTTGTTTTGGTAAATGAGGTGACATCTCTTAACATGTNGTATTTGCATCCTTTTAGCTCCGTTTCCATCTCCACTTCACCTACACATGAAATAAACTCCATTAAGCACATAACAAGTGTAATTTTATCATTAATGCGCATAAAATGTAAGGTATATCACATGTTAAACTATGCAATTTAGTCTCGCATCAAGTAACAATCGTAACTCTAGACCTGAGGGTATGAAACCCCGGTATTTCACTTTGTTTTGGTAAATGAGGTGACGCGCATGCTAGGTGACGAGCGTGTGAGTGTGCACCAGTAGGGATTTTGACTTGGTCCGTCCTGTGGCGACTATTATGCCGCGTATTTGATTTGAAATCATAAGATGTCCTGTATTTTTGGGGCTTATATTATATCATGGGCAGCATGCCACGTTTGGGGCCTTGTGCTGATCTGTTTAGACCCCATGGGTATTTTTATACTATTCTCACACTATTTTTGATAGAAAATTTGTGAACTCAGTCATGTTTTTTACTTGTTGCTATTTCACTATTATCACAATGTTTTAGATTACTGTAAGTGTCACGATCCCAAATCTAAACTGGCCGTGATGGCGCCTATTGTGATACTAGGCTAGCCAATTCACTGAAATTAACATAATGATTTTTCCTTTTAATACATCAAATATCCGAATTTTTCATAATAGTTTTGGTTCTTAAGCATTTCAAAACAATAAAAATAATTAGAACATCTAACACAGCCCCAACATATGGAGTCAACCGTCATGAGCGTCTAAGAGGTGATACAGTCTAATACAAATCCTCTACTACAACAAGTCTGGGAAGTAAAGTAAAATGGCAGAGTAGGAGGGAGAAAGAGTAGGCTGCGAACGCTGAGCAGCTTCCTCAAAATCTCCGAACAATGCTCCAAATAGGGTAGCTCAACTATCACTCTGCCCCGGTACCTGAATCTGCACCAATGTGCAGGGAGTAGTGAGAGTACGCCAACTCAGTAAGTAACCAAAGTATCTAAAAACTTGAGTGTAGCGACGAGCATTTAAACTTTATAGTTTCATAAAAATAAGTACCAGTAAAGGTAATAGATCAAGTCAAGATTCCACATTTACCAAAGATTTCACTAAACTCCAGTTTTTTCGTTTAAACTTGTATAAAACATTAGTCAACATTTATCAAAGAGGCTCAGTGTGAAGGAAAGTGAAAACAATAGTTCCATAAAAACTTCAGCCACTCGGGCACAATGTCACTCACAAATAAAGCCTCTCAGCCACTCGTGACTCTACTCTCATGAGTCAATGCTATATTACTGTGGAGTGCAGTCCGATCCATATAACATACGCTGCGGCGAGCAGCCCGATCCATATAATAGTTGACTGCGGTCACTGGGGTGTACAGACTCCTGGAGAGGCTTCTACAGCCCAAGCGCTATATTGCTGCGACGTGCAGCCCGATCCAATATATATATTGCTGCGCCGTGCAGCCCGATCCATACATAATATATGTTGCTGCAGTGTGCAGCCTGATCCATACATAATATATATTGATGTAGCGTGCAGCCCGATCCATAACTATCCTCACATACTCGGCTCTCGGACTCACTCAGTCATCCTCACACGCCACTCGGGCAATTCATCTCAACTCACGGGTCTCAGCCCTAAATACCTCTCAGAGTTTCAAAACAGTGTGATAACAGTGAAAATAATAACAAGTGGTAAACATCACTGAGTACACAAATGTTCTATCAAGATGGTGTGAGGATAGTGTAAAAATACACCTGGGGGTTCACAAAGGTCGGCACAAGGCCCCAAACATGGCTTACAACCCATAAACAAGTATAAATTTCCAAAATACAGGATGTCGTAAGGTTTCAAATCGAATACGCGGCTTAATAGTCGCTACGGGACATACCAAGTCACAATCCTTATCGGTGCACGCCCACACACTCTTCACCGAGCATTTGCGTCACCTCATTTACCAAAACAAAATAAAATACCGGGGTTTCATACCCTCAGGTCTAGAGTTACAATCGTTACTTACCTCAAAACATTCGAAAAACTACTTCGCGATGCTCTTTCCTCTCGAATCGGCTCCCGAATGCTCTGAGTCTATCACAATCAGATCAATAACGTCAAAATATGCTAGGGAGATGAACTCCAATCGCAAATTATCAAAATGAGGCGCAATTCCCGAAAATTTTCCAAACCCGAGCCCCGAACCCACATCTCGAAATTCGATAAAAGTCACAAAACTAGAATCCTCATTCCCTCACGAGTCTATTCATACAAAATTAACCAAAATTCGACCCCAATTGCCCACTCAAATCATCAAAAGAAATTTCCAATTCCTTCCTCCCATTTTCCCCCAATTTTCACTCTAATTCCTCAAATTAAATGATAAATATCAAAATTCATGAAATTAAACCAAAAGTGATTGAAGAACACTTACCACAAGAATCCCACTGAAAATCTCGTCCAAATTCTCCTTCCCCCGAGCTCTCTAATGGATTTTTTAAATTATGGACTAAACCCTCGTTTTTATGTTTAAATGATTCTGCCCAGCTGCCCTTCCTCAGTGCGTTCGCGTGAAACCCCAAGAGTTCGCACAACACTAGCCACACAGCCTGCCCACGCGCCCATTCCCTATGCGATCGCACAGCCACACACGCGATCGCATAGTACTCATCCCCCCAACCTCACGCGATCGCACCTCTCCAAAGGCGGTCGCATAGAGTAATTTACCTGCTGCCTCAGACAAGCCTATGCGATCGCATCCTTACCCCTGCGATCACATAGAAGAAAACCAGACCTGAACACCAGCAAAATCTGCAACTTTCCAACACCCAAACTTGATCCGTTAACCTCTCGAAACACACCCGAGGCCCTCGGGACCTCAACCTAACATACCAACACATCCCATAACCTTATTCAAACTTAGTCGAGCCTTCGAAACACCAAAAACAACGCAAAAACACAAATATCACATCAAATTCATGCCTATGAACTTTGAAATTTCTTAATTTCACCAAAGATGCCGAAACCATTCAAAACACTTCGGATTAACCTGAAAATTTGCACACATATCCAAAATGACACTACAAACCTGCTCCAACTTCCGGAATTTCATTCCGACCCCGATAGCCTATTTTTCACTGTCGACCGGCAATCGCCAAAACTAACTTTTGCCAATTCAAGCCTAATTTTTACACCGGAGATCAAAACCACATTCTGAACACACTCCTAAGTCCCAAATCACCTAACGAAGCTATCCGAACCATAAAATCTACCTTCCGAGGCCGTTTACCAATAAGTCAACTTCCGGTTGAATTTTCCAACTATTGAACCAAGATAAGAGACCAAGTGTCTCATTTCTCTCCAAAAATCGCTCTGAACCCGAGCCAACCAATAGATCACAACATAATGAAGCTGGACCACATATAACGAAGCAGAAACGGGGGAAACATGGCTATTACTCTCGGAACGACAGGTCGGGTCGTTACATCCTCCCCCACTTAAACATATGTTCGTCCTCGAACGTGCCAGGAGTTGTTCTCCAACACCATCAAACTACCGCGTAACCTCACCATGAACATACTCGGGGGTTATCCCACGTCACCCTATCCCATATAGGTCCAATAGCACAACACAATTTGAAATGTCGAAATCCAATCCTGACCCATAGACCATAGAGCCAAATTTCCACTTCTGAAATAATTTACAAGATCAAAATTCCACAACTGTAAACTGAATAAGTCTGAACACAATGTATCAAGCCATATTTGTAACCCAAGATGCAATCACACAGTATACCGCATGACTCAAACACTCGTAGCGATAACTCCTAATTACAATAGCTGCTTAGAATAACCTAATACCGGTACATAACCTCTTATCAAGAAATTCCTTGCTCTAACACTTTCATATACTGCCGATGATGAAAGAAACACATAGAAACTAGCAACCATCCGTCCGATCAGTCAGACATGAAGCTCCCCCTTCCCAAAAGGGAATTATAGCAGATTTCTAAGCCGACTCCCGATATTTATCCTTCTAACTGTGTTGTAGAAAATTCTGACAGTATTCATTCTAGGTCTAATGACCTCTTCTCATCCAACACGACCACTCTGGTGACATGACACATCGATACAATTCGAAGCCATAACCTGTGAAACTCGCGCACTCAATAGAAACATCCTAATGTAATCAAATTATATAAAATATTCACACGAGAGGACTATCCTGCCATTAACAATTACCATCACAACATCATGCTAAAAGCTTGGCACATATCGTAAAAATAAAAACAAATGAATCCAATACGAAAGGTCATACTCCTACATAACTCCGCTACACCACGCGATCTCATCCAAATGCTGGTCCACATGAAATATTTCAAGCCACCTTTCCCAAAAATCCATAACCATGCGTAATTCATTACCAAGTACTCAAAGTGCATTGCCATAACCTCGGGGAAATCGGACGATACCATGCCACACGAATCAGAAAGAACATAACCAATACGTCTCAACCTCGCAATACCCAATTACTTATCTTACTCAGATCCCGCTATAAAGCCCAAATAAATTTTCACCATAAGTTTATATAACTAACAATCACCACTCCTCGCAATACCGAAGGGTAACTCATAAATCACCAGAATATGAATAAACTCAATGACAATTGAATGGTACATCCCTCAACAATAGCAATTTGGAGTCAGCAATTCCGACCCGGTGCAGAACACACAATCATACGGACCTACCGATAACCCTGAATCAACTCTGGTCACCCACAACAGATAGATAACTCACCGAAAAGTTCACTACCACAAAATAACCTGTTTATGAGAACTCTCGGTCTCAAAGTCACGAAGCGCACCAATTATTATATCTGATCTAATCTCCACCGCTCGAATACATAGCACATCCCTAATACTCAATCGTTCCACGAGGGATACCCCTATAATTCTTCCGTGTTACCAAGCAAATTTGAATATCAACAGTCGATCCAACAAGAGAGCATCGTGATACCAATAAAGTACCCTTAACTCAAACACATTGCTCTTTCTGAAATGTATACCCTCATTAAGCCACCCAATTGGTGATATCATCTACCTAGTCATCTGAAACTGCCAATGCTGCCTAAGAATTTTTTTTTTGACCTCCCTTCCAGATTTTAACCGTGACCTCACACATGCAAATCTCAACCCTACACAACATATCGCATATACCACGCCATCCTATGATAAATATGAGAACTTCCTGATCCTTTCCGAGCCACAAGCTACTACGTACCCAACTAGCCAAGAACTTTCCATTTGATCCCATTTAGAAGCAAACCACTATACATCACTTGCACCTCACGCCAGTACAAAATATTCATCTCTAACCATGGTAGAACCCATCAGGAACTATCTGAATCCCATTTGTAAAACACCAAACCGTCAGGATTGAGTCCTTCTAACTCAACCAAGCTACCCAGGCCACATAAAATCCAAGAGCATTGCTAAGAAACACATGTAAAAACTCATTACCTCATAAACACCCAAATAACTAATCATATCCCTTACCATGCCGATCTGACCTACTACCAAGTTGTCCTATTAATCCAAGTTCCTTTTGACTTACCTTCAAATTGATACTTTTCCTTGCCATAATACCGCAAATTCTCAACCTAGACTTATCACACGAGTCCCAAGCATAAAATCGTACCGTCTAAGGCTCATAAGCCGCTGAATACTCTCTCAAATATCCCCAAAAGTACCACATTCAAAATATTTACCCTGAAGAGACTTCCTGCGAATCTAAAGCCATTACCTTCACTTTCCTGATACTAATATGTAGAGTCCATGAAAATGTAGAAATACAACAAGTCCTGACACCCTCCAATGTAATTCTCAATTACACTGACCAATTAGACAGAATCGACCTAACTCATCTGCACACTAACATACTAGGAAAGTAATCCACTCACTTGAAGCCACAAGCAAGGTCATACACTGCACATACTACACCTTTTATAATTATCACTCAATCATTCAATAGAACCCATGTACCCATAGAGTACATTACATCCTATATCGAAGAAATTTTCATTACTCGAGTCATTCTCAGACCCCACATCTACAGGTCATAACTGATTTACCAATATACCTCGAACTGAAACCAATACAACCCATAATCATGCAATCAACTTATCATTAACAGACTCCCCCACTTGGCTCCAAGACAACGATCAAGACAACCAATAACTCATAACGCCCATAATAACACAACCCGTCTAATAGCTCAAGTCATCTGCAAATCCCACATTCACCATTGTAATAGTCATGCCAACTTCCACAAGCGATCTAAACTCAAATTGCAACATATATCAATTTCTGATAAAAGAGGACTTGCCACAAAATCACCTAAGGATCACAGAAACTCAGGACACCCCGCATGAGATAGCCCCGCCTGCTTAGCCTCAAAGTGTCTCTCTATACCCTTCCAAACATCATAGCTATTACGCAATCACTTTATCCTTTTGCATCTAAACAGAACCAATGCTTACCCTCGAGGCATCACAATACGCGATATAAGAACCTGAAGCTGATGGCAGAAATAACACTGGAGCTGTGGTCAAAGAAATCTTGAGCATCTGGAAGCTCTACCCACACTCGTCTAACCACATGGATACCATCACTGGATACCACATGTCCCAAGAATTCTACTGATAAATTCACACTTGAAGAACTTTGCATAGAGCTTCTCCTCCCTGAATCCTTATAATACCATCCTCAAATGCTGAGTATTCTACCCCTGACTACGAGAGTACGCCAGGATGCTATCAATGAACATAATAACGAAGGAGTGCAATTACTGCTGTAATACACCGTTAATCAAATACATGGACACTATCGGGGCATTGGTCAGCCCAAAAACATCACTAAACACTTATAACACAACAGGGAGGTCCACTCCCCTCCATAACTAAACTACATGAGAGGTCGTCCAATATACTCGCAACTCGAGGCCATATGCCGTCTCAAGACAGAAGTCTAACACTCAATAACTCCTACTACATATCCATCCAATCCTTTTTGTCACAATCAAACAATATGAAACCATCTCACCATCGAATCACAATCACCACATAGTCATCCAGGCACAAAATCCCACCAATAATGACACAAACAGACATATAGCTCCCAAATGCACGGCTCACACAATCGAAATCTCAGCACTCAAGCCATAGAATAAAATTCGGCCTCAAGTCCTCCAGACTGGCCCATTATCAACATGCTAAAAAAAATCACATCTCACCCATGGAAATCATAAGCCATCGATGCACAGCTGATACCGAGCGCTCATGCGCAAAATTTGAATACACGAAAGGAATTTCAAGAGTTACGCTTTTGGCTGAATAAACGGATTCACACGACAATAATTCAAGAATGTGAGATTTTTCCTAAGGGTTCTGCAGACTCTCAAAGATAAGTACAGACGTCTCCGTACCGATCCGCAAGACTCTACTAAACCTGCTCATGACCGGTGAGTCCTATGTAACCTACGCTCTGATACCAACTTGTCACGACCCAAAATCTAAACTGGCCGTGATGGCGCCTATCGCGATACTAGGCTAACCAATTCACTGAAATTAACATAATGATTTTTCCTTTTAATACATCAAATAGCCAAATTTTTCATAATAGTTCTGGTTCTTAAGCATTACAAAACAATAAAAATGATCAGAACATCTAAACACGGCCCCAACATCTGGAGTCAACCGCCATGAGCATCTAAGAGGTGATACAGTCTAATACAAATCCTCAACTACAACAAGTCTGGGAAGTAAAGTAAAATGGCAGAGTAGGAGGGAGAAAGAGTAGGCTGTGGACGCTGAGCAAGTGACTCACAATCTCTGAACAATGCTCCAAATAGGGTAGCTCAACTATCGATCTGCCCCCGTACCTGAATCTGCACACAAGGTGCAGGGAGTAACGTTAGTACACCAACTCAGTAAGTAACCAAAGTATCTAAAAACTTGAGTGCAGTGACGAGCATTTAAACTTTATAGTTTCATAAAAATAAGTACCAGTAAAGGTAATAGATCAAGTCACGAGTCCACATTTACCAAAGACTTCACAAAACTCCATTTTTTTCCGTTTAAACTTGTCTAAAACATTAGTCAACATTTATCAAAGAGGCTTAGTGTAAAGGAAAGTGAAAATAGTAGTTCCATAAAATATCAGCCACTCGGGCACAGTGTCACTCACAAATAAAGCCTCTCGGGCAAGCCTCTCAGTCACTCGTGACTCTATTCTCATGAGTCAATGCTGACACTCAACACTCTCACTCATCAGGTACCATATAACAACTGCTGCATCGTCTAGCCCGATCCAATACATATATAAATATATATATATTGTTGCAGCGTGCATCCCGATCCATATAACATACGCTGCGACGAGAAGCCCGATCCATATAATAGTCGACTGCACTCACTAGGGGTGTACAGACTCCTGGAGGGGCTCCTACAGCCGAAGCGCTATATTGTTGCGGCATGCATCCCGATCCAATATATATATATTGATGCGGCGTGCAGCCCGAACCATACATAATATATATTGTTGCGACGTGCAGCCCGAACCATACATAATATATATTGCTGCGACGTGCAGTCCGATCCATACATAATATATATTACTGCGGCATGAAACCCGATTCATAACTATCCTCACATACTCGGCTCTCGGCCTCACTAAGTCATCCTCACACTCCACTCGGGCAATTCATCTCAACTCACGGGTCTCATCCTAAAATACCTCTCAGAGTTTCAAAACAGTGTGATAACAGTGAAAATAATAACAAGTGGTAAACGTGACTGAGTTCACAAATGTTCTATCAGGATGGTGTGAGGATAGTGTAAAAATATCCTTGGGGGTCTAAACAGGTCGGAACAAGGCCCCAAACATGGCTTACAGCCCATAAACAAGTATAAATTTCCAAAATACAGGATGTCGTAAGGTTTTAAATCGAATACGCGGCTTAATAGTCGCTATGGGACGGGCCAAGTCACAATCCCTATCGGTGCATGCCCACACGCTCATCACCTATCATGTGCGTCACCTTATTTACCAAAACAAAATAAAATATCGGGGTTTCATACCCTCAGGTCTAGAGTTACAATCGTTACTTACCTCAAAACAGTCCTGAAACTACTTCGCGATGCTCTTGCTCCTCGAATCGGCTCCCGAATGCTCCGAGTCTATCACAATCAGATCAATAACATCAAAATATGCTAGGGAAATAAACCCCAATCAAAAACTATTAAAATTAGGCGCAATTCCCAAATATTTGCCAAACTCGAGCCCCGGGCCCATGTCTCGGAATTCGATAAAAATCACAAAACTAGAATCCTCATTCCCTCACGAGTCTACCCATACCAAATTTACCAAAATCCGACCTCAATTGCCCACTCAAATCATCAAAAGAAATTTCCAATTCTTTCCTCCCATTTCCCCCCAATTTTCACTCTAATTCCTCAAATTAATTGATAAATATCAAGACTAATTCATGAAATTAAACCAAAAGTGATTGAAGAACACTTACCACAAGAATCCCACTGAAAATCTTGTCCAAATTCTCCTTCCCCCGAGTATCTAATAGAGTTTTAAAATTATGGACTAAACCCTCGTTTTGATGTTTAAAAGATTCTGCCCAGCTGCCCTTCCTCAGTGCGTTCACGTGAAACCCCACGCGTTCGCACAACACTAGCCACACAGCCTGCCAACGCGCCCATTCCCTATGCGATCACACAGCCACACACGCGATCATATAGTACTCATCCTCCAACCTCACGTGATCGCACCTCCCCAAACGCAGTCGCATAGAGTAATTTACCTGCTGCCTCAGACAAGCCTATGCGATCACATCCTTACCCCTGCGATCGCATAGAAAAAAACCAGATCTGAACACCAGCAAAATCTGCAACTTTCCAACACTCAAACTTGATCCGTTAACCTCCCGAAACACACCCGAGGCCCTCGGGACCTCAACCAAACATACCAACACACCCCATAACCTTATTCAAACTTAGTCGAGTCTTCGAAACACCAAAAACAACGCAAAAACACCAAAATCACATATAATTCAAGCCTATGAACATTGGAATTTCTAAATTTCACCAAAGATGCGGAAACCATCCAAAACACTTCGGATTGACCTGAAAATTTGCACACATATCAAAAATGACACTACGAACCTGCTCCAACTTCCGTAATTTCATTCCGACTCTGATAGCCTATTTTCCACTGCCGACTGGAAATCACCAAAAATTAACTTTCGTCAATGCAAGCTTAATTCTACATCGGAAATCATAACCACATTCCGAACACACTCCTAAGTCCCAAATCACCTAACAAAGCTATCCAAACCATAAAATCTACATTCCGAGGTCATTTACCAATAAGTCAACTTCCAGTTGACTTTTCCAACTATTGAACCAAGATAAGAGACTAAGTGTCTCATTTCTCTCTAAAAATAGCTCTGAACCCGAGCCAACCAATCTATCATAACATAATGAAGATGAACCACATATAATGAATCAGAAATAGGGGAAACAGGGCTATTACTCTCGGAACGACCGTCCGCGTCGTTACAATAAGGTATTTGGGGCTGAGTCTTGTGATGTTGAGATGAGTTGCTTGAGTGGCTTGTGTGTATTGGATCGGGCTGCACGTCGCAGCAATATAGCACTTGGGCTGTAGGAGCCCTTCCAGGAGTCTGTACACCCCTAGTGAGCGCAGTCAACTATTATTTGGATCGGGCTACACGCTGCAGCATATACATATGTTATCTGGATCGGGCTGCCCGTCGCAACATATATATATATATATATATATATA
>ML410625.1:6162-17035 GCA_005239525.1 Nicotiana knightiana
CTTACACCTCCTGGTACGGGGTAAGGGGCCGGGAACATCAAGAACAAGAACGACCCGCAAAAAGACCCCATGTACAGCAATTCACCGAGCAAGCTCAAGAGCATTGGGCTTGGTTAGAAAAGGAGAAAAGCTACCGAGCCACCATAAGCAAGCTCGAGGCCCAGGTCAGGGCAATCAAGTTCGAAAATACTCTGCAAGTTGCCTCGTTCGAAGGAGAGAAAAATAGGTTAGTTCAAGAGAATGAAACCCTCCGGGCCCGGATACAGGAATTCAAAACAGCTGTCGAGAACCCAGAAAGAAGCAGGACCGACGAAAGACTTATCAATGTTTTGAGGCATAAAGTATGTAGTTATGGGAACGAGTTAGACAAAGCCGAAGAAGAATTGGCAGAAGTTCGGGCGAGACTAACGAGGAGTGAAGAAGAAAGAACAGGATTTGTTCAGAAACTAAAAAAGAAGTATGACCAGGAAGTCATGGGTTTGAAAGAAAAGTTGGTCACCGTCGAGAACGAAAGGGCCAAACAGGCAAAAGGGTTTAAAACGGAGAGGGAACAGTGCTATGCCATGATGGCTCGGTTAGAAAGAGAGTTGCAACAATGGCAAAGCCAAAGTCACAAGGATGACCCTGCCTGGCGTTAGCCAGGCGCCAGAGCCCAAACGCTGACCCTGCCTGGTGTTAGCCAGGCGATAGAGCCCAAACGCCTGCCTTAGCCTGGCGTTATCCAGGCGCCAGGGCCCAAACGCCAGGCCCCTGTTCCGGTTAAATCCGAATTTTTGAAGAGTTTAAGTGTTTCCCGATTGGAATAGAAGTCTCATACATGTTTAGGGTTTATCCTAAATATGTAAATAGACCCAAAAACACAACTTGAAAGGGAAGAAGCCATTGAAGTGAAGACAAACATGTGGATTACTACTTAGTGAAGCAAATATTGATTTTTATAGCTTTTATCTATTCTTTTGTAGTTTAATTATGCGAGTTATTTTGGGGTTGATTCTTATGAACATGTTTAGCTAATTTATTTAATCTAGGGTTTTGGTGGAACTCATTGGGGGTTAAACTTATTGTGATATTAATATAGTTTTGATTGGTTGATTAATCTCTATTTGTTCAACTACGTTCTTGTTGTAGTTGATTGAAAGGGCCCTCAATTAGCTGTTCCTATTTATTATGTATCTACTTGAGAGAGAGTGCATATTTAGGTAGTTGTTTGAACAACATCACTCCCGGAGTATAGACGAAAGTCATAACCGAGGGTTTAGAAGTTGGATTAGAAATAACGATACTTCGGGTGCAATCTAAAGTGAACTGTAATGCAATCTAGCTAGCGTAACTTGAGAGAGTGCGTCTAGTAAATTATCATAATTACTTGAGAGAGATTTATGGTAGATAGAGTGTTCATGATTGATAGAGACAACTAATCAAACTATAAGAAGTATCCGAGAAGGAAGTTCACCGACGGGGGAAACCATAGCCTTAGACCTTTATCATAATTGTTTACAACACATTGTTAGTAATTGTTAGTTATTATTATTGTCAGTAGAATTAGTAAAACATCACCAATTTATATTAAAAAGTCTTGAGAGAATTGATTGAGTAAAAGTTGTGTATTCTAAAGACTTGATTGATACGTAAATTCCCTGTGGGATCGACTCTGGGCATAATACCCCGAATTATATTTGCAACGCCCGTTTAGTCTTTTATTAGACATAGTTGAGCGTGATCAGACCTAATCTTAGCTTGAGGGAATAGATGTTGAGTCATATGTGTTACGTGTTATTATCATGTTCAATGTATATATGAGGTGACGGGTACCTATACCTTGTTGTCAAGCATGCCCGTGAGTCACAACATATAGTATATGTGTTTTTCTTCGATATCCACTTTGTTATGAAGTAGATTTTATTTTGGAGATTATTCAATTGTTGGAAATACTTGGTTGTGAACACTGTTGATTAGTTGTCTGGTTGAGAATTATTTGGTTATGTTGTACGTTCATTGAGATTGGTTATAGTTGTATCCCTTGCCGGGACAGTGATATTTCTGTTATTGTTCCCTTGCCGGGATGTTGCAAAATTATGGTTTGTTACTCAATAAGTGTTCTCCCCTTTTGTACCCTAGCATGTTCTCCCCGTATTTGTACTTAACTGTTAACTTTCTGTCGTACCCTGGGTATTTATACTATATTAAATGCACAAACCCTCTTAGCGAAATATTGTTCGTCTTTTTTATCCTTTAAAAATAGATTTCACACTAGACAAAATAATCATTGAATTATTTTCTTAATATTTAGAACTTTGAACTTGTAGGAACCCCTTTTTATTTAGGAATTTTAAATCGAATAAGATTTTAATTTATAAAAAAATTCCTTATTTAAATTGTTTATTAGATTGAATTCCCATAAAGACTAGAAACTGAGGATTCGGTATTCCATAATATACTTTAGGTAACGCAGATCTTTTTAGCTAGGGACACAAAAGGCATCTTTGCCCTAAGCTTCTTTTTTTTTTTTTGCCAAATCTGCTTCAATTTAAATAAGTATAATAATGAAAAATAAATAGAGGAAAAAGTAAAGAAACCACTTTCAGTATTTCCCTCGTTTTTTAACCCAACTATTCAGATAGCTTCTCTATATTTCCGCCATTGTTTCCCTCCATATTTCCACCTTCCCCCTCTTCTCCCATTTTCTTGTTAGAAACTTCCATTTCCAGAGCTATATATTCACCATATAATTCCTCTTGGAGAGATGAAGTTCCTGGTGAGCATTAGGTCGATCAGTTCTCTTTTTTACTTTTGTATTTTAATTTTCTTAAGTTTGTTCATTTTAGTTTCATCAATATGATTGCTGGACTCACATTTGTGCTTTATATTCGAGATGTAGAAATGTAGTTTAATTTGCTGCTTAGCTTTACCCGAATCGTGACATTGTGTAGTTCTTTGATTCTCTGTGGTCCTCTTTGCCAATTACTTTGGTTTGACTGTTTATATAGTATATTGTGGTTTATTTTCTTATTTTATTTTGGAGTTAAAAAAAACAGATCTTTTGGGGCTCTAGTTTGGGTTTGTTGGGTAATTTGTGGATAATTTTTTGTATCATCATCTGCCTGATGTTTAGTTTGTAGTGATCAATCATTCTTTTTGGTGTACTTTAAGAAATGTGTTCTATTTGTTTTGCTTAATCGATAATTCGAGAAGATGTATTAGGTTCTGTTTGAAGTAAAACCTGGAGATGCAAAGGAAACTACAATATAAAATTAGGTAATTGAGGGGTTACCGATATAAATGCTTTGTAGTAGTTATGTTACTTCATTGTAATTTTGGCTATTCTTGAGGCAGGAAAGTGAAAATCAAAGTTTTAACAAAAGGGAAAATTTTGAAATGGAAGCAACATATTGGACAGTAGAGGCAAAAGGTAATATGTCTTACATGTATTTTTACTTCAATTTAGGAGAATCTTATTTTTTTTCTTTTTTAGTTGAGTAACTTGTTTTCTTGTTAAAGACTCAGGCAATGCTACCAAGTAGATTAGGATCAAGGTCAAAAGGTTAACAACCTAACTGTTGGGGAGCGCATCATTGTGGATTTTGATGACTACAACGCAACATATGGTGAAGCGCAGGGATTGCTCGCTGGATATTGTGGAACGTTGGCAATTGATTGTAGTTTGTTCCCGATTAGTTTTGAGAAGTGGTTAGGGCCATCAGGCATGCCTAAGAAGTACATGGAAGACTGCTATGAAACAATATTGAAGGTAAAAGTGTTATTACATACATATGTACTTATTGCACCTAGATTTTTATACACATGAAAAAACTAACTTCTATTTTTTATTTGAAGCCTCGATTTGATTTTCGCGTAAGTGAGTCCATTGCATACAGATACTGCAATGCTAATATTTCGAAGAAGTGGGCTACACATAGGCAGAAGTTGTGGAATGAATATTTTGACCCAGCCAAAAGCA
This sequence comes from Nicotiana knightiana, assembly GCA_005239525.1. NCBI lineage: Eukaryota > Viridiplantae > Streptophyta > Magnoliopsida > Solanales > Solanaceae > Nicotiana > Nicotiana knightiana. The sequence continues at coordinate 10,121 of ML410625.1, forward strand.
AAAATGAAATTCTAAGTAATGTACCAGCATGTATAAATAAAGATCAATGGGCTAGTTTTGTTGCTTACCGTCAAAATGACGGGGTAACCTGCCAAAATGAACCTGCCAAAATGATGGGGTCTCTAATCAGACCCCTGACCACCCCCCTAGTACAGAACCATCTCAACTCGTCTGGCCACATTGGCTGCATCCTGGAAAGAAATCTCACTCCCTGTGTCCTTGGCCATCTGCAATCTGATCGACTGAGCTAGTCCCTCAATAAATCTCCTCACCCTCTCTCGCTCGGTGGGAAGTATCATAATAGCATGTCGGGCCAAGGTAAAAAATCTGGTCTTGTACTGAGTGATGGTCATAGAGCCCTGCTGGAGACGCTCAAACTGCCTCCGAAGATCCTCTATCTGAGTGATAGGAAGAAACTTCTACAGAAATAGCTGAGTGAACTGGGCCCAAGTCAAGGCCGGTGATCCAGCTGCCCAGTTCACTCAGCTGGTCTAGCCAAACAATAGTCTCTCCACCAAGTCTTGGCGGGACCTGACAGACGAAAAGTAGCAAAGTCGACCACATTAGTCTCCACTATCCCCATGTTCCGTAGAACCTCATGGCAGCTATCCAAGTAGTCTTGGGGATCCTCTGAAGATGCACCACTGTAAGTAGTAGTAAACAGCTTGGTGAATCGGTCCAACCTCCACAAAGCATCAGCATACATAGCTGCTCCATCACCGGTCTGTGCCATAATACCCGGCCGAACTACCCCAGCTGACTGAGTTGCTGGAGTCTGAAACTGAGAAGCCAACTGCTCCGGGGTGCGAGCAGCGGGAGTCTGGGCTCGTCCCCCAGCCTGAGACACGGCTAGTGCTGCAGGAAGCAAACCTGCCTGAGCGACACTCTCCATGAGGCCCACTAGACGGACCAGAGCATCCTGGAGTACTGGGGTGGCAATGAACCAAAACCTCACTGTTTAAGCTTCCAAAACAACAATCATTTTTCCAATTCGACTCTAAATCATCCGGTAACTGAATTCAACCATGCACACAAGTTGATATTCCCCATGTGAAGCTGTTCAAGACCTTATGCCACCGAACGGAGCTTGAATTCTCAAAACTACCGATCGGGTCGTTACAGATTGTTTTGTGATGTCATGGGGGCATTCTTGTTGTTGATATTCATATAGTGGTATGTTTACCATTGTGAGCCTTATCTTTGTGAAAGTTGTGAGAAAACATTCTACGTGTTTTCCGTTTATTTCCCTATGGTTACTTGCTGGTATAAACTATGTTAGGACACTTGCACAAGCATACACGTAGACAAGGACCCTTATTTGTTAAGAGGTTTTCTTGATGTTGTTGAGAATAGATGGATATCTTGTTTACTTGCCTTCTGCGTGAGATTGGTTCTATTTGACATGTAAGTCGTCAGTGATATTATAAGATATAACGAGGGCACCTGATGCCAAGAGTTAGGGTTCAGGTATTGGGACCCGTGAGTTATGGTTAGCACGAGGTTTGGTAACTCGTGGAGTTTATTAGCTAAAACCCTAATGTAAAAACAGTCATTGTTGCTGAGTTATTACTTGTCCTCTCTGTATCTGTGATTTCAGATTTATGATTTGTTTCCGTTCATCCTTTTGTGTCATTATATTTTGTTATTCCGCTGATACTTGTTGTTTTCCTTTCCGATTTCAGTTACCTTATTGTTAGCCATAACACGTAGTCTTCGTGTAGCTATTATACTTGTTGTTCCTATATTCATAATTGTTCAGGTTGTACAGTCCAGTAGGTGACTTGACTATTCCTCGTCACTACTCTACTGAGGTTAGTCTTGATACTTGCTAGGTACCGCTGGTGTACTCATACTACACTTCTGCACATTTTTGTGCAGATTCCAGGTATTGCGTAGCCGGTTGATCATTAGCTAGCGGCGCAAATTGCTATTGTGGAGACTCAAGGTAAAACTGCTACAATGTTCGCAGGCTTCGAAGTCACTGTCCTATTTTGATTCATACACTGTCTTTATTTATTTCTGAATAGTTGTATTTGGAAGTTATAGTAAAACTCTGTAGAGCTTATGATTTGTACTACCGGATTTTGGGGAAGATGTATATTGTATAAATAATTCATTTAAGAAAGTATTAGATATTATTTATTATTTGTTGTTATCCCGTACATGTTAGGTTTACCTAGTACTTAAAACTATGTGCCATAACAATACTCAACGGAGGAAAAATTGGATCGTGATACCCTTACATTTGACATTCTAATTTTCTGCCTAGGCTGGAGATGCAAGTGGTGCCTCCTTTCCATCAGTTGATGGTGCAGCATTAGAAGTTGTAATTCAAGGTGTGCCTCGTCTCAAGATTTATGTGGACGCAGAAGATGGAGCGCGTAAAATTGAGGATAAAACTGAGGATAAACACATTATATAACTGGACAACGTAACTTCTGTTAGTTTTGTAAATTTTCATTATATGGGAAACACTTTAGACTTGTTCATGCATAATTCTACTAGTGAGGTTATGTCCGGGCTAAGAGTCCGTTTGAATGGACTTATTTTAATTGACTTTTAAGGAATTTTTTTGTTACTATACACTATTTGTAACTTTATTATCAAAAATGTTCAGGTTTAGTTAATTATTCGACCTAAATAAATTTTGTCTACAAAATATATACATTCCACCTTAAAAAGCTCTCAACCATTATTAGTGTCTTCAATTAACGGATTTAGTTACACCCTTCTCCTTCTTTTTTCTCCTCTTCTCATTCTTCTCTCCATAAAGACATCTAACTATTGTTCCTTCTTTCAGAATGTTTTTATATCTGTCATGTTCATTTAATAGTTCGAATATGAACTGCAGCGACCGTACATCAGTGGCGAAATTAGAGCTCGCAAAAGGAATTACTTCTTTTCCTTTACCTTTTCTATTCATACTAGTGGAAGTCATCTAAAAGATTACGTGAAAGCTCTGTTGTCGAAGAAGATATTCATTAAATAAATTAATCAAATGAGCAAAATGTTAGGAGGAAAGGTAAATCAGTCAATTATTTTCTGTTAATGAAAAATAAATTAAGATAATTGTTACAAAAATCAAAATAAGAGAGGTAAGTATAATATCGCAAACCACAAGAGGTTAGTGTCATGAGGCAAAACCTGGAGGGAGATCTTTAAAATTATCCGAATAAAATATAATGGGCATCCGGCAAGATCAAGGTCATCGAATTCAACGTTTTACATCCAGAATGGAATGGCTGGTTTGACCTTTTGAGGTTGTCCGTCATACCTCTTTTCAATCAGGACAAAGAAAAATACTATCGATGCAGCACAATTGTGCCTGTGAAGAGATTATCAAACCAGCAATAACATTAGCCACTTCGGATCGATTTATACAATATGTCTTTTGTATATTTTGTAATTGATTTATACATAGTAAAAATAAATTTTATACAACTAATTATATATTATACAACTTACTTACAAATTTATTTATAATTTTTACACATTATTTCTACCCAGTTATATACAACTACAATATCATACTACTTAAATATAATTTCTATACAATATTTTTTTGTCTATTTTGTATCTAATTTATACATAATAAAAATAAATTTCATACAACTAATTATATATTATACAACTTATCTACAACTTATCTACGACTTATTTACAACTTTATACATTATTTCTACCCAGTTATATACAACTACAATATCATACAACTTTCATACAACTTAAATATAATTTTTATACAATATTGGTCAACTTTCAGACAATAGTTAAATAAAAAAAATTATATAAACAACAGAATACAACTTTTCTACAATTTTACTACAATTTCATAATTATAATATATGTCATGTCTTCTTCTTCGAGTTTCAATCTGAAATTCAGCCAAAATCAAGTCTAATCATCACCAAAACATCCTCAAAATTGAGATATAAACTCCAAACTATATTCCGAATTATTTGCAACAACACCAAATCCAAACAAATAATGATTTTTCAAAATCCAAAATTGAATTCAAAGCTTCAAAGCTTTTTAATGGTTGTCAATGGTGGAGTTGTTGCTCTCTTTTCCTTTGATTTATATTACTGAAATTAGGGATTGACAGATAGAGAAAGACGTAGAGAGAATTCTCAATTGTTTGCAACAACACCCAATTCAAACAAATAATATTTTTTGAAAACTCAAATTCAAATTCAAACCTTCAAAGCTTTTTAATGGCTGTCAATGGTGAAATTGTTGCTCTCTTTTCCTCTGTTCTACATTACTGGAATTAGAGATTGAGAGATAGAGAGAACACAGGGGGGAGAGAGAGAGAGAGAGAGAGAGAGAGAGAGAGAGAGAGAGAGAGAGAGCATGAAAGAAAGAGAATAAGGATGAGAAATAATTGATTCCTAATATAAAGGGATACTCATTTAATTCCTAAAGTATATATAATTGGTAAATTTGTATATATATATGATGTAATTAAATTGAAACTTGAGTAGGGAGGGTAATAAAGTTTTCAATAGTGTATAGGTATGTAAAAATGACCAAAATAGCTTTTAAGCCATAAGTTAAGAATTCTAGCTTTTGGTTTTTGACTTATTTTTGTCATCTTTAGCTTAAAACCAAGTGCTTAAAAATACTTTTTTACTTTATCTAAAACGTTACAGAATGACCTAAAACTATTTTAGCTTAAAAATACTTAAAATAAGTCTATCCAAACGGGCTCCAAGCTTGGGCCCAATGGCGTACAATTCAGAAACCCTTTAAATATGCTTTTTTTTTTTGACATACATGGTTTATTATAGTAATTTAATCATTTATAAGTTTCTAATTGGAGACAGTTTAAATAGTTAATTATATATTATTTGCATTTGTAATTCTAAATTAGAGATTATTTGAAGAATTATAAATTTTGATTATTGATTTAATTCAATTTAATAAAAATAAAAAAGTGAATATATTAAAACAGTTCAAAAAAATCATGTAGCGTATTATGACCAATATTGTTTTGGTCCTGGTTCAAAGCAAAATTTTAAAATAATTGGAAGTAATAAAATAACTTAACTCTATCATTTTCTCCATTGTTGTTGGTGTTAATATGCATAGAGTTGAATGTTTTTATTTTTTTTTAAAAATAATTATGAAATGTTTGCTCATTCTCTTCTAACTAATAAACCGTTTCGATTCTTTATTACGTAACGCCAATTACTAACCACAAATTTTATGTTTAAAATATGGTCAATAAAAAAGTTAGCATTTTGGTTACGAATATAAAGCACATTGTGATTCAAATTTTCTAGTGTACATTTTTCCATGAAAAATCTTACTGATATTTTATAAAGAGATAATTGGCTTACAAAAGGAAAATTATTTTCCCTTCTTATAGCACCCGCTCAAGCGAAGGTTTTCATAATTTGCTTTTTCACTCTCTTGCTTTAGTAAATAATGTTATGACTAATATGATATTTATCATATAATAATCTGCTTTTGTGTATGCTTAGTGATTTTTCTTTTATTATATTTTCCAATTTTTCGCATTCTTTAGACCATAAACTTTGGAAAAAAAATACTTTTTGTGGTATTTTCTTTTAAACTTCAATATAGAATGAAATGAGTTATTCACTGCATAAGTTTCATCGTAGAAATATAAAAGATATCAAATACATAGTACCTTGACACATACACATGGGATGGAATCATTAAAATTAAAATGATTTAAGATATTCTAGCTCGATCCCATATTACTTCCCGATCAGATTACTCTTTTCTTGCTAATGAGATTTGACGATTATGTTTGTAGACGCTGAAATTTTAACAGATTAAGATAAATTTTAAATTCAAGACGATTCCTGAAATATTAAGAGTCTATTAGGATTATTTGGTGGCTACTCCACTCAAACCTAGTTCATGCTTATAAATAAGGTTACATATGTCCTTCAAAGACGATCTCAGCAATTCCATAAACTCTTGGAATATGCACAGAGAGATCAAATAAGAGATCTCTGAAATTCCATGAAACTCTTGGAATATTCATTAAGTGACTAAAGACATGTCAAATATGTCTTGCTCAAACACTACTAAAAATCAGGCAAAAAGCGACCAAAAAATTGCGACCAAAATTGGTATATCAAAAAAAGCGACCAAAGTTGGTCGCTAAATTGGATAAAATTATTAAAAAATAATTGTAAATAAATTAGCGACCAAGGTTGGTCGCTTTTTGGTCGATAATGTGGTCAAAATGTTGACCGGACTGGTCAGACTTGCTTGGTCAAAGAAATATTAAAATTAGCGACCAACTTTGGTGGCTAAAGTGGGACCCAGTTATAAAATTTCTAATAATTATATTATTATTTTAAAAAATTAAAAAATTTAAAATTAGCGACCAAAGTTGGTCGCTTATGAAAGGGGAAGCAAATAGAGACCAACTTTGGTCGCTAATCTGAGACCCAGATATAAAATTTTAATAATTATATTATTATTTAAAAAAAATTATAAATATAAATAAATAGAATTTAAAATCTTATATATATATATATATATATATCACGCTTCATTGTACAATTTTAACTACATATAAAGCATGTTAGAGTATATTTTAGTGTATTCATCTCTTGTATTACAAAAGTGTTAACGAATTACATTTATATTATTTAGATAGTAAATATAAAAGTGATTTTTAATTTTGACCAATGTTGACCTGAAAAGAGACCAACTTTGGTCGCTAATTATCCAGAAATCAAAATTAGTGACCAAAGTTGGTCGCTAACTATAAATCAGATTTATTTTATATTTTATAAAATATTTAAAATAATAACATAATATAAGAACATGAAGCGCTAGAAACATATGATCGGGTTATTTTAGGGAAAGCGCTAGTAACACAGGATCGGGTTATAGTATATGATACTGTATAACCTACTCAGATGCATC
>ML410626.1:0-21745 GCA_005239525.1 Nicotiana knightiana
TAGTCTCTTAAATTGGCCTAATAGTTGAAAAAGTCAACTGGGAGTTGACTTATTGGTAAACAAACTCGGAATGTAGATTTTATGGTTCGGATAGCTTCGTTAAGTAATTTGGGACTTAGGAGTGTGTTTGGAATGTGATTTTGAGGTCCGGTGTAAAATTAGGCTTGAATTGGCGAAAGTTAGTTTTTGGCGATTTCCGGTCGGCGATGGAGAATAGGCTATCGGAGTCGGAATGAAATTCCGTAAGTTGGAACAGGTTCGTAATGTCATTTTGAATATGTGTGCAAATTTTCTGGTCAATCGGATGTGTTTTGGATAGTTTCGGCATCCTTGGTGAAATTTAGAGATTTCAAAGTTCATAGGCTTGAATTTGATGTGATTTTGGTATTTTTGCGTTGTTTTTGGTGTTTCGAAGTCCGGACTAAGTTTGAATGAGGTTATGGGATGTGTTTGTATGTTTGGTTGAGGTCCCGGGGGCCTCGGGTGAGTTTCGGGTGGCTAACGGGGTGATTTTTGGCTTTTGAGCATAGCTGGTTTGCTGGTGTTATTGCAGCAAAAGATTACTCTATGCGTTCACGAAAAAGGGTTTACGTTCGCATAGAGTAAATTGTGGAGGAGGGGCCAGTGTTCTATGCGTTCGCGAGCTTGGAGGTGCGAACGCGGAGAGTTGGGTAGGTTGATCATCGCGAACGCGGGGGATGGAGTGTGTTCACGTAAAGAAAAAGGCAAATGAGGACCCATGCCCATTAGCCTATGCGTTTGCGGGGCCTGGGGTGCGTTCGCGTAGTGTCACGACCCGAAATCCCACCTTCAGGCCGTGCGCCTAACGTTGCACCCGCTAGGCAAGCCAACGTGTTAACTGAATTGATTTATTAACAAGTGAAAATGATAAACACTGACTAGATAATTGAGATAGATTGCGGAAGCATTAACAAAATCGAAATAACAATAGCTAATAACGAAGAAATCCATTTTAGTACAAAACCCAGAAATGGAGTCACAACCTCACGAACCAGTCTAAGATTTGACTAAAAACAACAGTTTGAAAATAAAATGATGTATCTGTCTGGAAAACACATATATGACAGAATGAAAGATATACAGGGACGCCGAGATCCACGAACGCCTGCGGAACTACCTCGGTGTTGTCTGGAATGGACTAAAGGACACCCCCACTAACGATGTCCATTGGGTCCGGCTGCGTAATCTGCACAACATAAAGAAGTGCAGGTGTAGCATCAGTACAACCGACCCCATGTACTGAGTAAGTGTCGAGCCTAACCTCGGCGAAGTAGTGACGAGGCTAGGACACGACGACAAATTATACATGTGCAGTTCAATAGTATAGCAGAAAATAAACAAGAATAAAGTTACGGGGAAGAACATGTTGGGGATAAGAGGGGCAACAATCGCTAAAATAGTACAATCAAGTACTAACTGGAATGTAGAAGTAAAGTAGGAAATAACAACTCGAAACAAGTAAATTAGACAGGAGAAGGCACGGCATGACTAGTGCATAGCCTCAAAATCACACGGCACGGAATGTTCCCTCGCGCATAAACAATAATGACTCGACACGAAATGTCCCCTCGTGCATCAATAATAATCAATCGGCACAGAATGTCCCCTCGCGCATAAATAATAATCAATCGGCACGGAAAGTTCCCTCGTGCATAAATATAATCAATCGGCACGGAATGTTCCCTCGTGCATAAATAATAATCAATCGGCACGGAATGTTCCCTCGTCCATAAATAATAATCATCGAAATTTGACTCACGGGCATGCTTGACCACAACATATAGGTGCCCGTCACCTCACCTATACGTTGGACATGAATTACACATAGAAAATAAGACTTTATACCTACTCCCTCAAGCTAAGGTTAGACCAAACACTTACCTCGGCTCCAAGAATGTAAGTCAAGCCTCAATCACGGCCTTTCCTCTTGAATCCGACTCCAAAACGATAATATCTAAACATAATTGACTTAATAACATCAATAATCATTCAATAACTCATTCCCAAAGCCTAATTATACATTTCCCATAATTCTTCCAAAAATAGCAAAATTCGACCCCGGGCCCGCTTGGTCCAAACTCGAGGTTCGGACCAAAACCCGATCACCCATTCCCCCATGAACCCGAATATACAATTTATTTTGAAATTCGACCCCAAAATGAGGTTGAATTCCCAAAATTCCAAAAGCCCTAACTCTACCCAAAACCCCCAATTTCTACCCTTGATTCCATGTTTTTAGGCCTAGAATTTAGTGATTGATGAAGGAAAATGGAAGAAACTAGAGTTAAGAACACTTACCTAAGTGGTTATGGAGGAAGAGCAGCTTGGAAATCGGCCATGGGGTTTGGAGAAGAAGAAGAAGAAGATGGTGAAAAATATGAAAATCCCGTAACTATTCTATTTTTGAACCTTAAAAACCACTGGGCGAATTTTCTCTATGCGATCGCGGAAAGGGAGTTGCGTTCACGTAGAGAAAAAGGCAACTGAGGACCCAGGCCCATTAGCCTATGCATTCGGGGGCCTGGGGTGTGTTCGCGTAGGCTTGGAGTCCCTGTGCTTCGCGTTCGCGGGCTTGAAGCCTCGTCCACATAGTGTAAATTAAGGGCATGTTGGAAATTGTTCTATGCGAACGCGGTCCTAGTGACGCGTTCGTGATGAGTAAATTGCTAGGCAGAAAGTTTAAGTTCAAAAATGAGGGTTTTAGGCCATAACTCAAAAGACCATTAGAGAGCTCGGAAAAAGGAGGATTTGGAGATTTTCAGTGGGATTCTTGAGGTAAGTATTCTTCAATTACATTTGAGTTAATATCATGATTAGCCTTGATTTTTATCATGTAAATTGAGAAATTAAAAGTGGAAATTGGGGGGAAATGGAAGGAAAATTTGGGAATTTTTTTTGATGATTTGAATGGGCAATTAAGGTCGGATTTTGGTAAATTTGATATGGGTAGACTCGTGAGGGAACGAGAATTATAGTTTTGGGATTTTTATCGAGTTTCGAGACATGGGCCCGGGGTCGGGTTTGGACAATTTCGGAAATTGTACCTAATTTTGATAGTTTTCGAATAGGCTTCGTCTCCGTGGCATATTTTGATGTTGTTTATCTGATTTTGTTAGACTAGCATTTGGGAGTCGATTCGAGGGGCAACAGTATCACGGAGTAGCTTTCAGGCCGGTTTGAGGTAAGTAATGACTATAAATCTTGTCCAAAGGGTTTGAAACCCCGGACTTAGCATCTTCTCACTGTTTTGGAGTGACGCACACGCTGGATGACGAGTGTGTGGCGTGCACTGATGGGGGATTTGAACTTGGTTCTTCCCACGGAAACTATTAAGTTGCGTAATTGCTTTTAAATCACATAATAAATTGTATTTTTATACTTTTGATATATTTGGGTTGTAAGCCATGTTTGAGGCCTTGTGCCAACCTGTTAGACCCCTTGGGGGCTATTTTCTGATTTTTCCTCACTGGATTATGTTTTACACTCAGTCATACCATGTTAAACTGTTTTCGATACTCAGACTTGTTTACACTGTTTTGTGATATGAATATTGTTTTGGGTCGAGTACCCCATTTTACTGATAGCCCGAGCGGCTTGTGAGAGGGTTATGACTGAGTGAGGTCAAGAGCCTATGTTGTGAGGAGTATATATATGGATCGGGATGCACGCCGCAGCAATGTATATATATATGGATCGGGTTGCACGCCGCAGCGAGATATGTTGGATCGGGTTACACGCCGCAGCAAGATATATGGATCGGGTTGCACGCTGCAGCGATATTGGGTTGGGCTGCACGCCGCATCAATATAGCGCTTGGGCTGTAGGAGCCCCTCCAGAGTCTGTACACCCCTAGTGAGCGCAGGTACATACTGAGTGCGAGTGCGGAGTGCCGAGTGACGAGCGATTAGGAGGCATGAGTGACGGTTAGGTTGCCCAAGGGGTTGATACTGAGTGATTGTGAGGTATGATGAGCGACTGATTCTGAGTGATGATTTGCCCGAGGGGCGGTTTATGACACTTGTTTTTCCTGAGTAACTATTTATGATTCCCTTCATCTTTTTCACTGAATATTCTTGGGCATTTTTTCTGAAATCATTGGAAATCATACTTTTCAAAGGATTTTTACTGAAATTGTCTCTTAAAGCGTATTGACCAAATGTATACACTGTTGAGAATAAGGATTTACTTATTGTGATTCGATGATTTGCTCTTATGTGTTTCTTACTGTTCAGACTTGATTTATTTTCATTACTACTGAGTTGGCGTACTCACCATTAATCCCTGCACCCCTGTGTGCAGATTCAGGTGCTGGTACCGAGTGCTAGTCTTTTTATTACGTGTGGAGCCGGAGTTGGGACATCGAGGTAGCTGTTCAGCGTTCACATCATCTCTACTTCCCTTCCTTGTTTTGTACTAGTTTCCCCTTGTTCCGAGATTTATGTATTATGATAGTAGAATTCTTAGTACTACTCTTAGACGCTCATGACATGTTGACTCCATGTCTCGGGGATAGTTGTTAGACTGTTTATCTCGTTTGATTTTGTTTAGAAATTCGAAAATTTATAAATACTTATGAAATGTTGAAAATGATTTGTAAATTTTGAAAATAATATGTCAATGTGTGACTGCTGGCTAGCCTAGTCCCACGATAGGCGCCCTCACGGCCGGTTTAGGATTTGGGGTCGTGACAAGTTGGTATCAGAGCACTAGGTTACATGGGACTCAACGGTCATGAGCAGATTTAGTAGATTCTTGAGGATCGATACGGTGACGTCTGTACTTATCTTCGAGAGGCTACAGAACCCTTAGGAAAATCTCACATTCTTGAATTCTTGTCGTGCGAATCCATTTTATTCAGCCAAAAGCGTAACTCTTTGAATTCCTTTCATGTATTCGAATGCGCATGTGAGCGCTTGGTATCAGTTGTGCATCGACGACTTGTGAATCCCACGGATGAGATGTGATTTCTTTTGCATGTTGATAATGGGCCAGTCAGGAGGACTTGAGGTCGGATTCTGTCTGTGGCTTGAGCGTTGAGATTTCATTTGTGTGAGCACACGTATTTGGGGACTTATATGTCCATTGCGTCCTTATTGATGGGACTTTGTGACTAGACGACTATGTGGTGAGTGTGACTTGACTGTGAGATGTGTTCATATTGCTTGATCGTGACCAAAAAGGGGTTGGCGGGATATATAGCAAGAACTAGTGAGTGTTTGACTTCTGTCTGGAGCTGACATATTGCCTCGAGTTGTGAGTGTATTGGAAGACCTCTCATGTTGTTTAGATGTGGAGTGAAGCAGATTTTTTTGTTGTGTTATGAGTTCCTGGTGATGTCTTTTAGACTGACCAATGCCCCATCGGCGTTCATGTATTTGATTAATGGTGTATTCCAACCGTATTACCACTCCTTTGTTATTGTATTCATTGATGGTATCCTGGCGTACTCACATAGCCAGGGGTAGCATACTCAACATTTGAGGATGGTATTATAGGGGTTCAGGGAGGAGAAACTCTATGCAAAGTTCTCCAAGTGTGAATTTTAGCTCAGTTCAGTAGCATTGTTGGGACACGTGGTGTCCAGTGAAGGTATCCATGTGGTCAGACGAGTATGGGTAGAGCTTCCAGAAGCTCAAGATTTCTTTGACCTCAGCTCCATTGTTAGTATTGCCATCGGCTTCAGGTTCTTGTACCGCTTATTGTAATGTTTCGAGGGCAGGCATTGGTTGTGTTCCAATGTACGAGGGTAAAGCGACTGCGTAATAGCTATAATCTTCGGAAGCGTATAGAGAGATCAGGCAGGGGTATCTCATGCGGGTTGTCCTAAGGTGTGTGATCCTTATGTTGATCTGTAGTAAGTTCTCTTCTACCAGTAAATGATGTATGTTGTAATTTGAGTTTAGATCGCTTGTGGGAGTTGGCATGACCATTACAATGTGAATGCGAGATTTGCATATGATTTGAGGGTTAGATGGTTTGGGTCATATGATCTTATGAAGGCTTTAGTTGAATCTCACCACAGTATGGTGGAAGTGATAGCGTAAGGGCATCGTGAGTTATTGTTTGTCTTGATCTTTGGCTTTGAGCCAAGTGGGGGAGTCCGTTAATGATAAGTGGATTACACGATTATGTGTTGTATTGATTTTGGTTCGAGGTATATTGGTGAATCAGTTATGACCTGCAGAGGTGGGTCTGGGAATAACTCGAGTAATGGAAATTCTTCGATACAGGTTGTAGTGTACTTTACGGGTAAATGGACTTTATTGAATGATTGAATTGTAATTGTAAGTGTAGTGTGTGCAGTGTATGAGTTGCATGTTGCTTCAAATGTGTGGATTACTTTCCTAGCATGTGGTTTACAAACGGGGTCAGGTCGTTCTATCTACTTGGTCAGTGTAATTGATATTTGCGTAGAGTGGAGGACTCTCGAGAATGGTTCTGATGGATTCAAGGTTATACGTAACAATTGGGAATCTTCAAGAGGTGTATTTGGCTAAAAACTGAGATTTACATGGAGGGTGTCAAGGCTTGTGGTGTCTTTACATTACCATGGACTCTATCTATCAGTATTAGGAAAGTAAAGGTAATGGTTTCAGATTCGCAGGAAGTCTCTTCAGAGTAAGTATTTTGAATGTGTCACTTTTAGGGATATTTGAGAGAGTATTCAGCGGCTTATGAGCCTTAAACGGTACGGTCCTATGCTTGGGTCTCGTGTGGCGAGTCTAGGTTGAGAATTGTGGTATTATGGCAAGGAGAAGTATCAATTTGAAGGTAAGTCAGAAGAAACTTGGATTAATAGGACAGCTTGGTAGTAGGTCGGATCGGCATGGTAAGGGATATGATGAGTTCTTTGGGTTTTTATGAGGTAATGATATTTTACAGGTGTTTCTTAGCAATTCTCTTGGGATTTGGTGGCATGCGTAGCTTGGTTGAGTTAGAAGAATTCAGTCCTGACGGTTTGGTGTTGTACAAATGGGATTCAGAGAGTTCTTTATGGTTTCTACCACTGTTAGAGATGTATATCTTTCTACTGGATGAGGGTATACATTCAGAAAGAGCAATGTGTTTAGGGAAATGTGTTTGAGTAAGGGTGCTTCATTGGTGTTACAGCGCTCTCTTGTTGGATCAACTGCTGATATTCAAGGTTTCTTGGTGGCACAGAAGAATTTTAGGGGTATCCCTCGTTGAATGATTGAGTATCAGGGATGTGTTATATATTCGAGCGGTGGAGTGGAGTTCAGATATGGTAAATTGTGCGCTTCATGGGCTTTGAGACTGAGAGTTCTAATAAACAGATTATTTTGTGGTTGTGGACTGTGAGGGTGCGAGCAAAACTAGTCAGATGTTAGTAAATGCCTTGATTCAGTCATTGTGAACCTTCGGAGAGTTATCTATTTGTGGTGGGTGACCAAAGTTGATTTAGGGTTATTGGTAGGCCAGTATGGGCGTGTGTTCTGCACCGGGTCGGAATTGTTGACTCCAAATTTCTATTGTTGAGGTATGTACCATTCGATTGTCATTGAGTTTATTCATATTTTGGTGATCTATGAGTTACCCTTCATTGCTGCGCAGAGTGGTGATTGTTAGTTATATGCATTTATGGTGCGAATTTATTTGGGCTTTATAGCGGGATTTGAGTAAGGTAAGTAATTGGGTATTGCGAGGTTGAGACGTATTGGTTATGTTCTTTCTTATTCGTGTGGTATGGTATTGTCCGATTCCCCCATGGTTATGGCAATGCACTGGGAGTACTTGATGTCGAATTGCACATGGCTATCGATTTTGAGCAAGGTGGCTTGAAGTATTTCATATGGACCAGTGTTTGGATGGGATCACACATTGTAGCAGAGTTATGTAGAGGTATGATCCTTAGTGTCAGATTCGTGTGTCTTGATTTTACGATGTGTGCCAGGCTCTTGGCATGATGTTGTGATGGTACTTGTTAATGGTAGTATGGTCCTCTCGTGTGAATCTTTTCTATGATTCGAGCTCGTGGGATGTTGTTATTGAGTGCCCTAGTTGCACATATTATGGCTTTGGATTGTATTGATGTGTCATGTCATCAGAGTGGTCGTGTTGGATGATAAAAGGTCATTGGGTCTAGAATGAATACTACCAGAGTTGACTACGGCATGATTGGAAGGATGACATCGGAAGATGGCTTAGAAATCTGCTATAGTTCTTGTCGGAGAAAGGGGGAGCTCCATGAATGGATGATATGACGAGTGGTTTCTAGTTTCTACGTGTTTCTTTCATCATTGGCAACATATGAAAGTGTTAGAGTGAGGCATGGGTTGATAAGAGGTTATGCACCAGTATTGGGTTATTTTGAGAAGCTATTGTGATGGGCGTTATCGCTATGAATTGAGTCGTGTGGTATATTATGTGATTACATCTTGGGTTACGGATATGGCTTGATACAACGTGTTCAGACTATTTCAGCTTATAGTTGTGGAATTTTGATCTCGTAAATTATTTCAGAAGTGGAAATTTGGTTCTAAGGTTTATGGGTCAGGATGGATTTCGAAATTTCACCTATGTTGTGTTATTGGACCTGCATGGGATAGGGTGACGTGAGATCACCCCGGGTATGTGCATGGTAGGTTACACGGAAATTTTTGGCAGTTTTTGGAACAACTCTGGGAACGTTCGAGGACGAACGTATGTTTAAGTGGGGGAGAATGTAACGACCTGGTCGGTCGTTCCAAGAGTTTAGCCCTGTTTCCCCTATTTATGCTTCATTTTTGTGTGGTTTAGATCTTGTGTGTTTTGTTGGGTTGGTTGGCCCGGGTTTGGAGTGGCCGTGGTGTGAACTGAGACACTTAGTCTCTTATATTGGCATAATAGTTGAAAAAGTCAACTCGAAGTTGACTTATTGGTAAACAAACTCGGAATGTATATTTTATGGTTCGGATAGCTTCATTAGGTGATTTGGGACTTAGGAGTGTGTTCGGAATGTGGTTTTGAGGTCCGGTGTAGAATTAGGCTTGAATTGGCGAAAGTTAGTTTTTGGCGATTTCCGGTCGGCAGTGGAGAATAGGCTATCGGGGTCGGAATGGAATTACGGAAGTTGGAATAGGTTCATAATGTCATTTTGGATATGTGTGCAAATTTTCAGGTCAATCAGATGTGTTTTGGATAGTTTCGGTATCCTTAGTGAAATTTAGA
This sequence comes from Nicotiana knightiana, assembly GCA_005239525.1. NCBI lineage: Eukaryota > Viridiplantae > Streptophyta > Magnoliopsida > Solanales > Solanaceae > Nicotiana > Nicotiana knightiana. The sequence continues at coordinate 9,190 of ML410626.1, forward strand.
GATTTCAAAGTTCATAGGCTTGAATTTGATGTGATTTTGGTGTTTTTGCATTGTTTTTGGTGTTTCGAAGGCCCGGCTAAGTTTGAATGAGGTTATGGGATGTGTTGGTATGTTTGGTTGAGGTCCCGGGGGCCTCGGGTGAGTTTCGAGTAGCTAATAGGGTGATTTTTGGCTTTTGAGCATAGCTGGTTTGCTGGTGTTATTGCAGTAGAAGATTACTCTATGCGTTCACGAAGAAGGTCATGCGTTCACATAGTGTAAATTATGGAGGAGGGGCCAGTGTTCTATGCGTTTGCGAGCTTGGAGGTGCGAACGCGGAGAGTTGGGCAGGTTGATCATCGCGAACCCGGGGGATGGAGTGTGTTCGCGTAGAGAAAAAGGCAGTTGAGGACCGAGGCCCATTAGCCTATGCGTTCGCGGGGCCTAGGGTGCGTTCGCGTAGGCTTGGTGTCCCTGTGCTTCGCGTTCACGGGCTTGAAGCCGCGTCCACATAGTGTAAATTAAGGGCTTGTTGGGAATTTTTCTATGCGACTGTGGTCCCGGTGACGCGTTCGCGATGAGTAAATTGTTGGGCAGAAAGTTTAAGTTTCAAAAACGAGGGTTTTAGGCCATAACTCAAAAGACCATTAGAGATCTCGGGAAAAGGAGGATTAGGAGGAGATTTTCAGTGGGATTCTTGGGGTAAGTGTTCTTCAATCACATTTGAGATATCATGATTTAGCCTTGATTTTTATCATGTAAATTGAGAAATTTAAAGTGAAAATTGGGGGAAAATGAGAGGAAAATTTGAAAATTTCTTTTGATGATTTGAACGGGCAATTGAGTACGGATTTTGGTAAATTTGATATGGGTAGACTCGAGAGGGAACGAGAATTCTAGTTTTGTGATTTTTATCGAGTTCCGAGACGTGGGTCGGGTTTGGACAATTTCGGAAATTGTACCTAATTTTGATAGTTTTCGAATGGGCTTCGTCTCCCTGGCATATTTTAATGTTATTAATCTGATTTTATTAGACTCAGAGCATTTGAGGTAAGTAATGACTATAAATCTTGTTTTGAGGGTTTGAAACCCCGGACTTAGCATCTTCTCACTGTTTTGGAGTGACGCGCACGCTGGATGACGAGTGTGTGGCGTGCACTGATGGGGGATTTGAACTTGTTTCTTCCCGAGGCAACTATTGAGTTGCGTAATTACTTTTAAATCACATAATAAATCGTATTTTTATACTTTTGATATATTTGGGTTGTAAGCCATATGTTTCGGGCCTTGTGCCAACCTGTTAGACCCCTGAGAGGCTATTTTCTGATTTTCCCTCACTGTATTGATTATGTTTTACACTCAGTCATACCATGTTAAACTGTTTTCGAGACTCATACTTGTTTACACTATTTTGTGATATGAATATTGTTTTGGGTCGAGTACCCCATTTTACTGATAGCCCGAGCGGCTTGTGAGAGGGTTCTGACTGAGTGAGGCCGAGAGCCTATGTTGTGAGGAGTATATATATGGATCGGGCTGCACGTCGCAGCAATGTATAGATATATGGATCGGGTTGCACGCCGCAGCGAGATATATGGATCTGGTTGCACGCCACAACAAGATATATGGATCAGGTTGCACGCCGCAACGATATTGGGTCGGGCTGCACGCCGCAAAAATATAGCGCTTGGGCTGTAGGAGCCCCTGTGGAGTCTGTACACCCCCTCCCCCCCCAGTGAGTGCAGGTACCTACTGAGTGCGAGTGCCAAGTGACGAGCGATTGGGAGGCATGAGTGACAGTGAGGTTGCCCAAGGGGCTGATACTGAGTGATTGTGAGGTATGATGAGCGACTGATTCTGAGTGATGATTAGCCCGAGGGGCGGTTTATGACACTTGTTTTGCCTGAGTAACTATTTATGATTCACTTAATCTTTTTCACTGAATCTTCTTGGGCATTTTTTTCTGAAATCATTGGAAATCATACTTTTCAAAGGATTTTTACTGAAATTGGCTCTTAAAGCGTATTGACTAAATGTATACACTGTTGAGAATAAGGATTTTACTTATTGTGATTCGATGATTTGCTCCTATGTGTTTCTTACTGTTCAAACTTGATTTATTTTCATTACTACTGAGTTGGCGTACTCCCCATTACTCCCTGCACCTCTGTGTGCAGATTCAGGTACTGGTACCGAGTGCTAGTCTTTTTATTATATGTGGAGCCGTTGTTGGACATCGAGATAGTTGTTCATCCTTCACATCATCTCTTCTTCCCTTCCCTGTTTTGTATTAGTTTCCCTGTTCCAAGATTTATGTATTATGATAGCAGAATTCTTAGTACTACTCTTAGACGCTCATGACATGTTGACTCCAGGTCTCGGGGATAGTTGTTAGGTTGTTTATCTCGTTTGGTTTTGTTTAGAAATTCGGAAATTTATAAATAAATACTTACGAAATTTTGAAAATGATTTGTAAATTTTGAAAATAACGATAGGCGCCCTCACGGCCAGTTTAGGATTTGGGGTTGTCACGACCCAAAATCCCTAAGGTCGTGATGGCGTCGGACATCATTGTCAGGCAAGCCAATCATTAATTAATCGAAATAAATTCCGGTTTAAACATTTATGAAAAAGATTTCCTTTCACTTTATTACATATTAACTAAATAAAAATCTGTTAAGTAAAATAATGGTTTAAATATTACACTTTAGCAAATATATCCCAACATATCCCAGAACCCGGTGTCACAAGTACATGAGCTATTTCTAAGAATTTATACAATCATCACTAAGTCTGTCCGAAATACAAATTGGACTAGGAAATTTAAAATAATGTAATACAGTATGAGGGAGACTCTGTCAGCTGCGGATCGCCTTCGGATGATGTAGCTCGCCTGAGTCTCCAATCCTCCACATCACTATGAAATTAACTGTGCAATAAAATGCACAGCTAGTGTAGTATGAGTACAAAAATAACGTGTACTTAGTAAGTCGCATGCCTAACCTCAGAGAGGTAGTGACGAGAGGTCAAACTAGACACTTGCTAAAGGTCAATTTAAAATATTCAAGTATGACACTAAGCATGATTATCATAGGCAATTTATTAAAATCAGGAATAAATATTATCAACTTCGTTCACATTTAACACTTTATATCTTCGTCATATTAATAACGATTAATCAACATGGGTGATTTAATCAAATAACAATTAATCAACGGGAAGGAACAACTTCTTCCAAAATCTTTTAATAACTTTAAATTTCTGTCATTTCAATTGACAACCTAAAATCCCAGGCCAGTAATCAGGCAAAAATCATAACAAATACGCAGTAAATATCATGCGCAAGCACTGCCGAGGGTCGAACAGTGCGGACCAACAATAATAAATTATGCACGGTCGAAGAGTCGAACGACTCGAACCATAGATGCATCTATCTGCCCCGCTCGCGAATCGATCATGCGACGCGGTTATACATACAAATAATAAGGCTAGCCTACTCGCGAATCATACCTGCGACTCAGGTGCTTATATGTACACATATCCACATAATAAATCAGTATTTTTTTATCAAGAAAGCAGTTTTTCTCTGGAAAGTTGTAAAATTCTTCTTAAAGGAACATGAAATATAGCTTTTACAATCTTTGTTTTGAAACTCACTTGTCAAGTTTAATGATATTTCATAATATAACACTACCAGGTATAAAATTTTCCACAGAGGAATCAATTCTCTTTCTAGATGATTAAGAAAATGAACTCTAGTATTCTTTTAGATATTCAATTACGATTTCGATTATATTAGCAGTTTAGTATTACAGGCAGGATTACAGGTACAACACGTAAGGCATGCTAGTGGTTCCTAGATTACCCGAACATGGCATAATAGTAGCTATGCACAGACTCCCGTCACTTCGTGCGTACGTAGCCCTCGAAGATAATAGCATATACTTAATTAATTCACCTAGGGGGACAATTTCCCCTCACAAAGTTAAGAAGGAGACTTACCTCGCTCCGAGATTCCATAACCGGCCTCCATGCCCTTCCGATGACTCCAAACGGACGCACAACACCCTAAAACTATCAAAACAACGACAACCTAATGAAAATATACTCTAATATTTTCAACAGTTCCAAATTATATAATTTTCCAACCCCGCTTAGTGAAATGACCAAAATTCCCTCGGGCCCACGTGCTCGGAATCCGAAATTTCTCGAAGATATATTCTACCCATAGCCGTACTAACTCAAATATTCATGCTCAATTCGTGGCTAAAAATCCAATATCCATTTTCTAGGTTTCTTTAAGATTCTCCAAATTTCCAATCAATTTACATGCCTAATCCATGCATATAATCTTGTATTTAACTTAGAAGCATGAAGGAGTTACTTACCTTGACGTTTCATGAAGAAATCATCTCTTTAAGCTCCTCCAAAATCGACCAAACTAAAGAAGAAATGAAGAAGTGGCCACAAATTCTCGGTTTTAACACATTCTGCCCAGCCTCGATTCCGCACCTGCGGTCCTACCACCGCACCTTCGCTCCCGCAGGTGCGACCAATCTCCCGCACCTGCGGCTGCCTCAACTCCAGCCCAATAATCGCACTTGCTCCCACTGTCCACATCTGCGTCTTCGCAGGTGCGGAAATGCCATCGCACCTGCACTCCTAGCCAGGCCATCCATCCTTCGCACCTGCGGTGTCATAGCCGCACCTGCGGCTCCGCACTTGCGGCCAAATCCTCGCAGGTGCGGTCACACCAGATGACAACAACCTCAGCCTTCTTCAAACTCCCAAACTTGATCCGTTAACCACCCGGAATCCACCCGAGGCCCCCTGGACCCCGTCCAATTATAGCGACCTGTTCCAAAACATAATGCGTACTTGCTCGAGGCCTCAAATCACATCAAACAACATCGAAACCACAAATCACACCCAAATCCCAACATTATGAACTTAGAAATTTTCAAATTCTACATTTGATGCCGAAACCTATCAAATCACGTCAGATTGACCCCAAATTTTGCGCACAAGTCATATTCGACATTACAGACCTTCTCCAACTTCCTGAATCACATTCCCACCTCGATATCAAAACTTCCACTTCCGGTCGGATTTCTCAAAAACCTTCAAATTTCTATCTTTAGCCAAATGACTCCAAAATGACCTACGGACATCCAAATTCACTTCCGATCGCTCTCCCAACTCCAGAATCACCATACGAAGCTATTCCCAGACTCGGAATCCCAAACGGACATCAACATCACTGAAATGCGCTTCAAGCCCAAATCTATGAAATTCTTCTAAAATGCTAACTTCCACAATATGCATAGAAATGCTCACGGGTTATCCAAAACCCGATACGGACATACGCCCAAGTCCGCAATCAGCATACGAACCTGCAGGAACCCTCAAAACCTGACTCTGAGGTTGTTTACTCAAAATTCTAATCTTAGTCCATTTCTCCAACTTAAGGCTTATGAAATGAGAATTTTCTTTCCAAATCAACTATAAACTTTCCAAAATTCAATTCCGACCACACCTACAAGTCATAATACTTGAAATGGAGTTGCTCACAATTTCAGACCGTTGAACGACGCGCTAGAGCTCAAAACGACTGGTCGGGTCGTTACATTCTCCTTCGTGACAATTGTTTGGTTGTATTTGGTCCAAGAGATTAGGTGGACGACTATTTGAGTTAATTCTTCGTACTAATTTTAGTATTGAGCTATCACTCAATTCTAAGTAACTCACAAACCTTAAGGAGATAACTATCAAAATTGCTGAAAAAGACTCAAGTATGAACACAGGAATCAAACAAGATAATGGGTTCAGTAATTGAAACCTGAGTCAACTCATAAAATTGATATCTAAGTCCGCCTATGATACCAAGATCATGATTTATTTAATAAGAAAGAATTAACTTAAATATCCGCACACCTAATCAATTAAATTAAAAATAGCCAGAGAATGTGTAATTCATGTATATATTATGTGTATAATCCAGTATAATCTATGTAAATTGATTAGAAAAAGTAAATAGTGAATACGACCGGCTATTTGTGTAAAACTCCCTCTAATAAAAACTGATGATGATGCAAAAGTATGGGCTGTAACATGCCTCCATTAAGGGAGCACCTCTTTGTGCAATGTTCATATGTTATAAAACTGTGGAAGAAAGTCATGAAGTGGATTCAAAGTGTACAAATGATCACCATTTGTTGGGTCCAATACCTTCAGTAGATCATCAAGCAAGAAAAAAAGAAGTCCAATAAGGCTAGCATATTCAGAATGATATATGCTGAGACCTCATATGCAATATGGATTGAAAGAAACACACATATATTTGAGCAAAGGTATCGAGACAGTGATGTTCTTGCAAGAGAGATAGCATATATTTGCAATGTTAGAGTAGCTACTCGGGCTAAGAGTTATACACCACAATTTTCTCTAGGAACAGAGTAGATATATTAGTGATATATGTAAATAGGTATGCTATGTTATTGCTTTTACACTTTGAGATAGTCAGCTGAGTTAGCTTGACTATGAATTTGTACAGTTCATCTTTGGCTATTAATACAAAAGAAAGTTAATTACCAAAAAAAAAAAAACATGCCTCCATTAGCAAAATAGTATTTAAAATTTGTGCACAAATTGTGATGTAGTATGTTAATATATTTCCCTTTTTAAAATGGGGCAAGTTAAACATTTGGTTTGTTGGCCAAAAATAATTACATCTGTTAATTAATATACAAAAAATATACACTTATTATGTATAAAATATATATGTTTTATGTATAAAATAAAAAAGACATACATTTTATTGACTATTATTTTTTAGATTGACTACACGATGTAGTTGGGCATGCCCATTGCCCAGTTACGTAAAATGGATTCGTACTCATAGTATCATTATTTTACTGTAAATATGAGTTTTATTTCGTATATTTCTATAAAACTTCCTAAATTTTATAGGTTGTTTGGATGATTATTACTTATTGTTCCACAATATATCATATCGTATTATATTATAGTGTAATGTATCGTTTTAATGTATATAATATTTGAATAAATTGTATTGTTTGCCATCGTTTCATAATATCATACACTACCTATATGAAGAATAAAGAGAGATGGTTAAACACCACATAATGTAAAGAATGGGGAAGGAAGAAAAAGAAAGTTAAAAGAAAAAAGGAAATGGAAAAAAGAAGAAAAGAAAATTGTTATTAAAATCACATTTTCTAGGTTTTCTTGAAAATTTTATAAATTATTGCTACGACTTATGTTTTTCTCAAAAAGAGAATTTTAAAGGAGCTTAGAGTGGAGTTTTATGTTAGCATATGTAACTATGGATTTAACTAGTATATAATTGCAGCCTGCAATTTTTTTGTACATTAACAATATATTTTAACTATTTATTGCAAATTTGTTAAGTCCAAATACGTTTTAAAAAAATTATATTTCATAGCTACCTTTTGATTTTTATAGCCAAATATCTATTTATGGTCACCTCCTACCCTTAAGCCATAAAGTACGCTGTATTATTTTTCTCCACTTCTATCTCTCAACGCTTTGTATAATAGCTAACGAATTCTCTCCTGCTCCGTTAAGGAAATTCAATAACAAGTTGGTTCCAAAAATTCCTGCCTAGTGAAATAGGATTGGAAAATACAACCTCGTGAAATAATTCCTCTTCCTCTTCACGTCATTTCTCTGCCACTACTTCTCCCATATCATAAAAACCCAACCTAACAAACGTTTTCTCATCTAGGGTTCTTGAACAGTGATTGTCATTATTTATCTAACGTTGATTTTTCCAATTATGATCTTGATATTCTTATGTAATCTTACGTATTTTTGTGAGCTAACTTTGTTTTTTAATTCCACAATATAAAAAAATAGTATACCTTATTGTACGCGTTTCGATAATATTTGCGTAAATTACAAAATAATATTTGGAAGTTAATTTAATTTGGATATATAATATTTCAACTTGATATATTATTTAGAAAATAATATATGTATTAAATTGTGGTTCGTTGTTAAGTTATTTTAATTTCAAAGATTGAAAATTTAAAATTTAACTCAAATTACAGAATTTAAACTAATCACCACATTAAATTTTTATCATATAAAATAATGCAACACAAATTGTTAGGCCTGTGCTAGCACGGGCAAGCGGCATCTAATATTAACAATAAATGCGGGTAACCTTAAATTTGATAGTGAGAAAACTTATGAAGCACATAAATTATAGTATACCAATGTACACTATAATTTCCATCATAATATGGAGCTCCCGCATATAAACTTCAAGCATATTATGTTGGAACTCCAGCACACGGAAAGTTCAAGCATTATATGCTGGATTATGGAGCTCCAGCATATAAACTTTCAGCATATTATGTTGGAAATTCATATGTAAAAGATCGAACTCCAGCATATTATGCTGGAATATTTTCGGATTTTAAACAGTATTTTTGTTCAGATTTATCTTTGCATGAAAAGAGGCTAAATTTCGATTATTTTTCAAATTGTGCCTATGTGTTAGTTACCAGTTAGTTATATTTGAATTTCACCATATAATATTACATTCATTTAGTAAATATGGGAAGATTTGCTTAGAGCTGCCCTGGCTCAACCCAGCTCAAGCGGGCTTTGGCATTTCACGGACTATGCTGGGCCGACACTCTATTTCGATGGGCCTCAAAATAGTCAGCCAACCCTATGTGGGTCATGGACCTCCCCGTGTCTGGCCCATCATTTTTAAAACTATTTTTTATATTTTTAAAAATTTAACTTTTAACCTAAAATGCAATATTTATAAGTGTCTAACAACATAGTGACATACTCGTTGGATAGAAAGTTGTTGCAAAACTTAACAACCTTTGTTATTATTCTAAAATTTACTATAAAACACAAAAAAAGAGGAGAATATTTCATTTATTAAAAATCAATACTCAAAACAAATTACTCAAACATATTTTAAGGTGTTCACGACAATATCCAATACCAACAAATCATCTTCATCAAGTACATTTTAATCAGCTTGTGAAATAAAAAAGTTTTAACATTTTTATTTTCATCTAAATCTATTATTATGCGCAATATTAATTACTTAAACACTAATAAATACCTAAGATTTTAAGAACAAAAAATGTTTCAATTTACAAAAAAACTATTACGAGTTTGAGATTGGACTACTCTTCTTGTTATTTTAAGTTCTCTATATTTTTTATATTTTCATTAAATATATTTATTAAGCCTACGGGCAAACTCCAACCCAGCCTCGATCAAGCTTCATGAGCCACAAGATTATTTGAATCGGGCTTAAAATTCTCATTTTTAAAATGGACTTCAAAATTTTTAGCCCAACCTATGAGTTAGGTTAAACTAGCCAGCGAGCGAAGCTCATATTGACGACTCTAGATTTGCTAACGAGCTTGGATTATGCTTTGAAATGGCTTCCTGACCACTTAAACTTGCATCACTTTGTAAAGCCGATATATGAATTTTTGGGTTTCCCATTTGAACATCTTTACTTGAGAAAATAGCTACTAATAAACACTTGTGATGGTGCGTATTGTTCAATTACAGCTGACATGGATTTAATTTAATATTTTGTATAGCCACATCATCCATTCATTCACATTTTGTTGACACCTGGATATTTAAGGTCACGCTTTTTTTTCTTTTCTTTTATCAAATTAATTTTTTTACACATATCCCTTCCACTCCCTCAGGACCCGTCGGAAAAAACCTTACCGAACTGGGAATCAATTTGAAAAACTTTAGATTTTATCATCGGCAGCGGTTCCGGATATTGCCTTTTTTCTATCCCACCCAATATCTTTCACTTTCAATGTTTATCATCTTCTCATAAAAAAAAAATGAACCAACTGCAAAACCTTTTACCACAAAAAATTACAAAGAAAATATCACCAAAACTAAAAGACAAAAATCATCACCTCCAAAGATCAACGAGAAAAATCATGAAGCAGTGAACAAATTTTACCATGATTGAAATCAGACACAACTTTTCCCAACAAATAAACAAATAATTTCAGCAAATCAGAAAACAACGACTATGATCGAAATCAGACCCAAATTTTCCCAACAAATCAGAAAATAATTTCAGCAAATTAGAAATCAATGAACACTATTTGCTTTTCAATTTCTTTTGACTCATTGATACTACAAAATCAGACATGATTTCTCCATCTTCCTTGATCCGATGAGTTTATTTTTATGATAATGGGTGTAGAGTTTTCTCTAATACGGAGCTTTGGAGTGTGATTGATATTGAAAAATTAAAAAATAAATAAATATGTCAGTTCACTATGGAGCTTTGGAGTGTGATTTATCAATCTTTTGTTATGGACTTAATTTGGAATAAAGGAGGAAGAGAGGGAAAATGAAGAAGAAGAGAAATGAAGGGGGGATTACGGGGTGACGACAATTAAGAGGAAGTTTTCTTTTTTTGTTCCCAAATAAAGGTGTTTTTTATTAAATCTTATGGTATTCACGCACTTCATATCCATGCTTAATAGCCAATTGACCACATCAATTATAATATTGCCATATAAGCATAGTCAACGGTCAAATATATTTATTAGTAGCCATTTTCTTAAGTAAAAGTGTTCAAATAAAATCCTAAAAGTTCGTATGTATTTTACAATGTGATGCAAGTTTAAGCGGCAAGGAAACCATTTCGCCTTTAAATAATTATAAACTAGACAAAGAAAGTTAAATGAGTACTATAGTGCAAAAGTATTCTAATTTTATACAATAAAAAACGGTGACGTTTTAGATTTGCCGTTTGCTGACGCGCTTGCATATCACCGTCCTTTTGCTCGAAGCAAAAGCCACCACACTTTGTTCAGACAGGAACCATACTTTCGCTAACATTCCACTGGTAATACTACTCTTAGTAATTTACAATAAACCAAAAAAAAAAAAAAAAAAAGAACAAGGAACAATGGAGGTTTGAAATATTTCAAGATTGCAAACTTTTTTGCTTCAATGGAGTGTTTTCTCCCAACCCCTTTTTCATTTTCTTCTTCTTTTTCCTCACCAAGATGTTTTTCTCCATGTCTAGTACTAAAAAATAGTAGTAGTAAACTTGGTTTGAGTAGAAAATTTAGAAGGTTTAACAGAAATGGAAGTAGGTCCATGAGTATGAGTCATGAAATGGAAAGCTCAGTTTTTTCTTACAAGAAGTTGATTCATTTTGCTTTAGAAGAAACCAATACACATACCCATTTGGTCCCTGCTCCATTACAGGTATACATATATTTTGGATTTTCATTATTTTACACTATCTTTCTTTATGTTTATGCTGACCATGTGTGTGTGTGTGTGTGTATGGTGTGAATTTGCTGGGTTTGAAACATTTTTTGGTTTTGCTAATTCTTGAAGAAGGGAAATGGGCAGGGAATAGTAAGAATTCCAAAGGGTTTTACCAAACAAATTATTGAGTTGATGAAGTACTATCCCCAGCTGGTTTTGTACTTCCTTTTGTTAGTTTGTACTAGTTGCTGTATTATATTCTACTTTCAGATGCAATGTCAATTGGGACAATTTAGCTGTGTTGTTGAATAAAAAAGGTGTTTTGAAACAGGAATGCCTGGTGGTCAATGAAGCAGGTGAAAAATAACAATGGGAGACTAGGATTCAACTCCCAATAGAGGCAAAAATCGCTACGTTCCCATTTGTCTAAGATTTGTCTAAGCTTGGTGGGTAGAGTTACTCTATATCTCCATTGGTGGGAAGTAGCATTAAATCAAAGGTGCGTATAAGCTACAGCTCGGAGCTTATGCGATATATAGTTGGGTGAAAATACGAGGGTAAGAGGTATTTCCCTTGTTTGAGTTAGGAAATAAAAGGAAAGATGAGCTAGCAATGGAGGCATATGTTACTTTTTTTCATATTAATTTTTCTATTATCTCCTAGAAGTGGATTGAATAGAGAAGTAAGTGTTCTTTATTTTACTTCAGTTGCACCACACAACTGCAGAGGAATAATGAATACTTATCCTAGTGCAAGCAGAAGAAATAGTACTCCTCCTTTACCTTGAAGCAAAAATAGGTTAATGCTACTCTGTTAAAGGATAGGGTAATCTTTTCTTGGACCAAAGTGTCAACTTGTTAGAATATGAAAAATACCCCATCGATTGTAGGTTCTGTTGTAGCTGATGGTATAATGTCTTGCAGCATAAATATGTGAAGGGGTTAAACTGGGGAAGGAAATTAAGGGGCTCTAGGATAGGGAAACATGAAGATAACTCAAATAATGAAGGGTGTTAGTAGGTATATAAATGAACAAAAAATAGAAAAGTGTCGGAAATTGATTATTTGTGTATCAAATAGTTTTTTGTGCTTCTCGAATAGGACTAAAATTTTAGGGTGTATGCTAGTGGTAGCACAAATGTTGTATGTTCCTTTCTTTTTGTGTGATTAGAAGTTAATATGGGTATCCCAAGGGTGTCTCATAGTGATCAATGAGGTGGGTGTAAACTTTGGAGGCTAGAGCTCAAATCTCAACGACGGCAAAAAAAAAAAAAAAAAAAAAAAAAAAAAAA
>ML410626.1:21906-47977 GCA_005239525.1 Nicotiana knightiana
ACCACAAAAAAAACAAAAAAAAAAAAAAAAAAAAAAAAAAAAAAAAAAAAAAAAAAAAGGTTGATCTCTTCCAATATTGCCTAATTCTCAGTGAGCAGAGTTACTCGGTACCTGTGCTGATAGGAGGTATAAGGTATCTAGTGGAGTAATCGAGGTGCATGCAAGCTGGTCCGAACATCACCATTAACCAAAAAAAGAAAAAAACTAGAAGAAAAGGACTAGAAGTAAATATGTCATCCTCACATTAATAAGCTGGTTGAGTGTTGATTCCTTTTGTGATTGCTGATTGTGCTGGTAAATTGTTCGTCTCTTTTGAACACTGGCATTACGTGAGGGAAGACTTGTTTTTCAACTCTAAACCAGCATCACCTAATTGTTCTCAATTTCTCTTTGCTTTGAAATGCATGAATTTGCATGCTGCAGGTTCCCTCGCTCAAGTTTTTTGCTTATATCTGTTTTTCAGTTTAAGGTTTAAAAGATGAGTTTCATGATATCTCTAGGAGTTTAAGTTGCCTTTGGAGTTCACCTGTTCACTTTAACTCTTTAGTCTTTAAATATGTTCAAGTTTTCTTACCTTTTCATTAAAAATAAAAATATGTTCAAGCTTCCAATTTGCAGCAGCCTCTCTGCCCTTTCGGGGTGGGGGTAAGGTCTGTGTACATATTACCCTCCCCAGACCCCACTCTGTGTGACTTTACTGGGTAGTTGTTGTTGTTGTTGTCGTCTTCAAATTTGCAGCTGTTAAGGTTATCTACAGACCTATTGCTAGCAAAATGCGGTTAACCTTTCCCTATCTACAGGAGAAATACAGTTCTTTGTTGGCCATGGATGACGAAACGGAGCTACAGATGCTGTCTTTTGAAGCCCCCAAAATTCGACTTCTTCGCAGTTTGTGTATTGAAGGGAGCGACGGCATGCAGGTTCAATTATGTTCAAGTTCATGTTGTAGCTATCAGTTATGTTCAAGTCCATATTCCACTAAATGAAGAGCATTTCATGCAGGTATTGGATTTTGCTGCATTCCCGAAACCGGAATTTGATCTGCCTATCTTCTGTGCGAACTTTTTCACTGCAGCTAAGATGAACATAATTGTACTGTAAGCTATTCTTTTAGGTGGTATTTGAGAAATATGTTACCTTTAAGCTGCATTTATAACCTTCAAAGGTTTACTATAATGTCAAGTAAAGCAAATAAATGGTAAATAGTTTCAGGATCTAGAGAACGTATCCAGGGATTCTGAGGTGGAAGATGCTGGAAGTTAAATCTTCTTCCGTCCCAATATTAGATGAAGTTTGGTAATGAAAAGAGAAGTACTGAAGTGAAAGACAAGCTGTCTTCTAGTCAAATGAAAAGGAAACTGAAGCATCTTTTTGATGGACAAAAGAGATAATTATTGAAAGAGAATTAAATATCAAGAAAACAAAATTATAGCTAGAGCTTGGATGATGCTTTAATAGTTATTCTCAGTGTCGAAGCCAAGATTTTCACTAGGCGTGGGGGGAGGGGTCAAAATATAAAGAAGTAAACTCCATGCTTAGTGAAAGGACTTACACGAGGCGGATTCTCCAGTTGAGGACACGCCAAAGCATTCCATTTTGGCGGGTTGAAAAACCAATCAAGGACTTGGATCTCCTTATAGAAAGGGCTGGAAGACCCTTTAGATTCGAAATTCTTCGCACCCTCACCCACTTCCATTTTTCCGTGAGCCCGAAAGCCCGTCCGTCCGGTTTTTGAGACCTTTCCTGATTTCGACACCTAATCTCATGAGAAGCAAGCCCAACAAGCCCTGTCTTAACCTGTCCTCGGACAGCCAGCCTCACCAGGCTGCTGGTATTGCTAAATGCTCGACCATGAAGCAAGCTGAAAGGGGTGTCAATATACAGTGTATATACATAAAAAATAATTTTACCTATCTACATAGTGTAATTTCTCGACGAAGGGGTGTCGGTCCTGGTCCTTGAATACATGTGGCTCCGCGGCTGGTTATTCTGGATGCAGGCTTTTGAATCTTTTGATTGGAAGAATACACAAGAAATTTTGAGCATTTCAGTCTTTTGCAGATTTTATAATGATCGTTCATCTTAATAAAGAGTTTATAGCATACTTGGACGAGTGGTTTGTGCATCAGAAAATCCTTGTCTTGCATCCTCATGGGGTAGATGGAGTAGTAGTTCTTTCTTTTTTCAAAGGGAACGAGGTAAATGGAGAAGTATCAGCCTATGTTTCACTGTTCATTTGTGGGGACAGGCAAGTCGTTATCCTGCCTCTCGACAATACTTATTTGGCATTCATCACTTAATCTTGCCTATATATTCACGTATAGAAAAATGTCTTATGTTTTCACTACTGCCAGCCTATAAGCTTTGTCAAAGCACCAAGATTTTCACTAAGGGGTTGTCAAAATATAAAAAATTAAACACGCGGAAAAGCCAAGGAGATTCAACATATAATATATATGCATAAAATAAAAATTTTACCTAGCAATACGGTGTAAATTTTCTGGCCAAGGGGTGTCGACACCCCTTGGTTAAACGTGGCTCCGCCACTGAGTACTGTGTATCTTGACTTGATCTTGAAGACCACTAGTTTATATAGCTTTCTTTCTTCTAGAGTGATGATCAAGACTTCCACATAACATTTTATTGCAGTAATTTGCACGTGAACTCGGATGTGTTTGCTAAACTACTATACTATGATTAACTGACTTAAGAATTCTGAGCTAGAACTAGGTAATACCACTTGTTCAGGAAGAACTATAGCGAAGAAGTGAAAGGAAAAAAAAAAATTCTTCCTTTTCACCTTGTAGAAATATTTTCATAAAAACAATGCTTAGAGATGTCCTTGGTAATATTCTTTAATTCGTAATAGTTATCGATGTCATAGATCACTGAGGCTGAATCCTTATAAAACATATGCAGGGACCTCAACCCATTGCATGATGTCATGGATCAAGAAGATTACAAGGAGAAGTACTATAAAGACTTGATTCCTCTTGGCCTCAAGTATTCTGAGGTAATGATATTCTTATGACATTTGCACAACTCTTCACAATAATCATATTTCTGAAGCACTTTTCTTCTGAACCCTCTCTAAATTTGATTATATGGCGACTTAACACAGACTTCATGCAGCTTTTACCCTGGGGAGGGAAGCTCACCAGCGAGTCGCTGAAATTCTTTTCGCCAATAGTCATATGGACGAGATTCTCATCTAGCCCATACAACCATTCAGCTCTGTTTTCTGCATTCAAGGATTATTACAAGGTACCAGTAAACTATGTCCCATATTCTCCCTTTTATGTTATTACTCTTGTATATCTTAGTCTAGCACATTATATTTTTAGCTTCTTTTTTCAAAAGATTTTATACGCAAGTATGTGAGCGTAAGAAAGCGAGGTCTGTTCACTAGGCTTACTGTTTTATTTGTTTCTATTGAAGGCATGGCTTGAGCTAATGGACAGATCAGAAGAGGAAACTGATGCTTCTCAAGTTGCTCGCAATCGTGAAGCTCAGCATAGATACTTGGCATGGAGAGCAGAAAAAGTGAGTATAGCTGTTCTCGTTTGTGCCTTCTCTTACATCACTCCGACTTTTGGTTTGCTACCATGATTAGCTTAGAGTTCTCATATTGTCTTACAGCATACTGATATTCCAGTTGTATAGGCAATAGTGAAGAAATAACCTTTCCCTCGCCCTTCCCCCGTCTATACGCTCTTGGATTTCTTAGGCCCTTAATTAAACTTTTCCTTGAAATGAAAATCTGCTGTTATTTCTTTAAAAAAAATCTTGGAAATTAAAACAAAATTTCTCTAAAAACCAAATACTATCCTGGTCTTGTTTTTTAATAAGCTAACTGTTGCAAAATCAGCCCTTTTGATTCAACTTGACCCCTCAACCCTCAACTATTTTCCTCAAAGACTTTTTAACACACACTGGAATGATCTTACTTATTACTACTATATTATCATGCTTAATTCAACAATATATGCCATTGGTTTATTCTAATAACTTTTCTTCAACTTCAGCTCGACATGTTGTCCAAATGCAACTTGATTGATTTGGATATAACTTCTCCTGTTTTTAATTTTTTTCCCTCTCAGTATGCTGGCGTAGTTCACCAATGGCAATGGCATATAAAATATCTACTTTCAAATGTAGTCTTCTTATCTCTATGGAAAAAAAAATATCACATGTTATATTCCATGTTGTGTTCATGTAGGTGTCCATATTCTTAACATGAATTTTAAATCTAGTTAGAAACCTTGAACACAAGGATCTACCAAGAATCTGAATCTTCATACGGCTTTTCTCATTTGTGTTGCTGCAACATCTGCTCCGTTTTCTCCACTTTGCTATTGTTCTTCTTGATCTCTGTATTGATGCAAAATGCTCTTTGTATCAGGATCCAGGTCATGGAGTTTTGAAAAGACTGGTAGGGGAAGCTCTTGCCAAGGTATATCATTCTTTCATCCAAAGACTCTCCTATGTCTTGTTATTGGCAGCTCTAATTATTCCTTTTTTTTTTAAATCACTCAGGATGTGATTAGTGAATTCCTATTCAATGGTGTTAACAAGCTTGGTAGCAAAGCATTTCTTGATTACTTTCCAGAGTACAGATGTGAAGATGGTAGAGTAAACGAAAAGCGCAGTATGATCGGGAAATCATTCGAAAGTCGACCGTGGAATGCAAGAGGAGAATTCATAGGTAATAGAGTTAGCTAGTCTGATGTAATTTTTGCAATTTTCTCTATTTATTTTTTTACCTAGTCGCCAATTCCAACTCGCTTGGAATTGAGTTGTAATTGTTGTTGTTGTTGTTGTTGTAGTAGTAGTAGTAGTCTTCGCCGTCTCTGTCAATGTTAATCTTGACTGGGATGCAAGAGGAGGAGATCCATAGGTGATAGGTTGGATCATCTGTTGTAATTTTCATAAGCTCTCTTTATTTTTCTTTATTCAGTCTTCATTCTATCCCCTAATCACTTTCTTCATTCCCCTCTATTTTATATGTTTCCATTTTCTCTCAATTGCCCAAAAGAGATCATAATTTGATGTTAAAATGAAGGTATATTCTCAACAGTTCGAAAATATACCAAATTTGAAAATGAGTAATTTCTGTATAAATAGGTCGGAATCTTTGTATATGATATGGACCTTTGATTTCTTTAGCAGAATTTCAATATTTATTTCATATAAGATTTAACGTGGTATAAAACACCCAAGGACAAAAAAAAAGCCTTTATTTCATCTTTATTTACTTTGAAAATAAGAGTATCATTGTAAACTTCTTGTTATAAAACAATAAAAGAAGAAAACAATATTACAGAGGAAGAGAGAGGAAATTCTTATTGAATTTTGGTATGAATTATAATGAAATATGATCCCTCTATTTATAGGAAAAAAGTGACTTAGCCATCAAGTATAATCTCTAAGATCTCTTTAAAATATAGACATTCACCTTAAATAGAATTATATTTATATAACACTCCCCTTGAATGTCTATTCAACAAATAATGTGTCTCGTTAAAACCTTAACTAAAATAAAATCCAATGGGAAAAAAATTATAGAAAAGAAAAAAGAGTACACATGTTTAGAAATACGCCTTTTGGTTGTCTCGTTAAAAACCTTGCAAGGAGAACTCAGTGGGACAAAACCTTGTAAGGGAAAAAGAGTGCAACGCGCATTAACTCCCCTGATGAGAGCATCACTTCACATCCTTGAGCCTTCACATCCCAATCTTGTAGACTAGCTTCTTGAAGGATGACATTAGTAGAGATTTGGTGAACAAATCAGCCATATTATCACTTGAATGGATATGTTGCACTTTGAAATCTTCATTCTTGTATATATATATAATGCCTTCATATAATGTCGTGGAATAGCCTTTTCAATATCTCCACGCTATCACATTGTCATGCTTATAGTTATAGCAAGATACATATGTGCACAAATTGCACGTAGGATGTGGTACTTCAAGACCAAGAATTATATATGCTTTAAGCAATTTAAATCCTTCAGGGATTGTCATATAAGTTAAGTTATATAAGCCATATAAATGGACTTTAGATGCATATCAAGTTTTTATGTCATGCTAGACATATAAGATAGATAAAAGCAATTGCACACATTATTGACTTTATACGTTCAAGTGTTTGAACTGCAAGTCCAAAACTACATGTCTTTCATATGAAACCAATTCTATTTGAATTGTGTCTCTTGTATTTGGCCAATATTTTTATGTCTATTTTCGACAGACTTAAGATCCTCATCTATACTTAGCGCTATCATATATGTCATCGACGAACGTTTATATCGGTTCCAACTTTTTTTCATAAAGATATGAAATAGAGATCTCTTCATTCATATTTTCAGGTACCTGAATCTCTACTGAGATTTTATAAAGTGTTATGTCATGTGATCTTCTAGATCATTTGACTCTTTTATTATAATAATTTTGATCATTTGCTCATCTTCTTTATCAAGAAGTTTATTTGAAATCGATTTATCTATACGCTTTAAGTGTACCATAGACTTTGTCCTTCTAGGACTTAATATGAGCATTTGCAATGAGAATATAATTACTTTCTTTGGGTCAGCAAATGCGTCTGGCATGCATTGCAATATATTGCAGATGAATTATCCTTTTATGAACTTCAAGTTCATATTATCTTATTCGAAGATCTAGATGTAGAAATGATAATTCATTCAATGTAACTTTTTCTCAATTGTTTATCCTTGTCTCCCCCTCATGTTAGAAAAGCTAACTTTCTTCTTTAATTTTGGGAATCCATCTTTATGCATTATGGTGTTAATCAAAATATACATCGCACATCAATAATAATAAGATGAAACTATTTGGTTCCTGACCCTGAACCACTTATGATGGGAGAATATAATATACTTTCGTATATATATTGTATATCAAACTGATATAAATAACTTTGTTCTCATAAATAATAGTTTAGCTATTAAGTGGAGTCACTCAATAAATCATTTTACTAAACCAGTTGTGATGTAAACCAACTTATCAAGATAAACTATCTTGAATAGAAAATCTGGAAATTATGCTCTAAAATAAATTATTGAGCAAGTTACCTCGCAAACATCAGGTTGCGGGTTAATAATAATCGCACATGTAACCATCTCATAGATGCATCTTATGTGGTATACATGGCAGGTGAATGTGCTCATATTCATCTTTGATAAATTCCAGAATCCAAGGGACTCGATCCCAATTTTAGTTGGTATAATAATCGCGAGTACAGGCAAAAGAAGAGAATTCATAAAGAATCTTCTTCAACAATTACCCATGTTAATTCTCATTTATTATACACATCATACTTAAATCAAGATTGCTCAACAAGCTGTGCTTGATAAAATTGTCTGTATCGGTAAACTTCAGATTTACATCATGACATGTGCACTTGTTAATTAAACTCCCAGTTTATTATGATATGGAGTTTTATATCAATAAACATCAATTTACTGCGTCATGTAATATCACCATATTCTTTATTTGTGTGGTACAAATTAGGCAATAAAGCGGCTAGTTTTCATATTACCCCGCTACAGTCGTAGTAATATAAAGATATTAAATCTTTCCTTTATTTATAGTCTCAGTATAACTAATTGTTTTCGCGAATACTTTAGAAACTCAATAAGTTTCTTTGAGACTTACTACAACACAACACATTATTGATAATCAGTTTTATTCCTCTAAAATAGTAATAATTGGCTCTTTCAGAGTTCGCAATTAATTTTGTTCTACCACATATTCATCAACATATATATGGTGAATATCTCTTTCAAAGAGAAAGTAATACCATTATGGTCGTGGTCAAAATTATATGCAAGATCTGTCTCTTGCATTACTGTTGTCTTTTAATAATAACATTGCCAAAATATTTGGCATAATCACAATAGGTATGTGATCAATGACCATCCATGCCATAATAATGACATTATTTTCTTATATCATCTCAAACTTCCTTTTAGAGGTGAGTGTGATATATTCACTACCACTAGCATGTTCATATTCTTCCAAGAATGAATATGTATTCATAAATCAGATGTTGTCACATTCACATCATGAATGAACCATAATCAATTATATGTGCTTTACAAAATCTCATGTCAAATCGATGACAAATATTACTTTCAAACAGTGAAGGATTATTTTGAGAATCCTTATTATTCTCATTATCACAATGATGACGATTATAATTTCGTTTATTATCACGTTTACATCCATTGATACCTTCACAGTAACATTTTGTCTTCTTTCAAACTTATCACACATTGCTATCACATTCTCTTAAGGGGAATGAGAATGAAGCAAATTCAATGGGACGGATTTCCACTTCTTCTGCCCATAATCATATTTGATTTGATCATGGCATAGAAATTTTACCACTTCGGGTGGTTATAATCTCTTATAAACTCCATTAGAGTTATAATCAAAGTTTATTGTCTTTGCTTGTGTTTAAAATCAAATTATAAAATTTGAAGAATTTATAAGAAAAAAATAAAGTAAAATACTTATCTTAAATCCAGAATTTAATCATGAAGGAAGTTCATGAAACAATTGACAATCACTATGCTCAATATTATCTACAAGTTGAATGCACGTATTCCATAGTCTTGTGTAGGAAAGCAATCCGATTGATCAAAAAATAACCAATACTGATCCAAATCATTCAAAACACGAGTCTGATAAATAAATGCATATTTTCTTTAAGCTTGAAACATGAAAACATCCATAGAATTATTGCCACCATTCTGCAACATATATATAGCACAATGAAGCACCAAGTTTTCAAATTCATCAATCTTTTCTACGTATCGAAAATTGTATTTATTTGAATCGCTACTTGCACCATGTGTATTGCACTCGTAAAGCACAATTGCTGGCTTTATATTAAATAGCGAATTCGTAGCCTAAATCCATTAAATCATCAATAATTTATTCCATGTAACTACGGGGTGCTCGTGTGGAAGTAAACTCGGACATGCATACACTGTGACCATTAAAAGCTTAGAGTATTCTCCCCTGCGTAACCCTGCCTCCATTATGATTGAATACGTATATCTACAAATAAAACAACCGCCCTCAACTCAATTGGTTAGTGTCTCGTGTTGATAATATATTATAAAACAATAAAAGAAGAAGAATAATATTGCAGAGAAAGAGAGAGGAAATTCTTATTGAATTTTGGGATGAATTACAATGGAATAAGACCCCTCTATTTATAGGGAAAAAGTGACTTAGCCACCAACTAAAATCCCTACGATCTCTCTAAAATATAGACATTCACCTTAAATAAAATTATATTTATAACACTTCTATATATATATATTATAGAATCCCAATTGTAGTGAAACGAACCAAACGTTGGATAAAAGAAACTAAATAATATATTAGTTACTATTTCTTATATTACAATCCTCGCATAATTTTGTTGGCCAACCACACGACTCTTTAATTCACAAGGATAAGGGGTAAGAACGTTTGGAAGGTGGTCGAGAAATAGGTCAATTGGGAATTACATATCTCCATGTCAAGCAACAAGTTGGAAAACTTGTCGTCACAAAAGTAGTCCAAATGTTACAATTTACAAAGGGGTAAAAGGTGTACTCACTTCATCTTTTGGTTTCTTTTTGTTGATACAACATTTCTTGTGCAGATATACAACACATAATCTGAGATCGTATAATTTTGCAAACGCCATCTACTTACTTACAAATGTCCTCACCTGTTGAAAAGAGTGGCACATAATTCAGGCAGTTGCTTTGACATCAGAAAACTCGAAATGTGCATAAAGAGCCATTTCACATTACAGAAAATAATCAATGCTTTCATCATGCCTGTTGGCATGGTAAACACGTGTCCGGTAAGAGCAACAACAACAACAACAATGTAACCTCAATTCCAAGTAAGTTGGAGTCGGATATAAGAATCCTCACTATCTATGTCGCTCCATTTAACCCTTTCACAGTCCAATATTATAAACAACAATTGGTGTATTAATCTCTGACAAGATTAAAAGACTCTCAGAAAACATTGGACCTAAAATAAGCGTACTACCATCTAAAACCTAATCCCAACTAATTGGTATCATCTATATAGATCTTTTTTTTCTATTATACTCACTTTTTCGCTTCATCTGCGTGGATTCTAAGGTGAGCTTACCACAAATTGAGAAGGAACAATTGGAGTACAAAAAGATAAATACAGACGGCAACACTTGATTGAAAGGAAAATTTTAAAGTAGGAGGTATGACTCTGACACGAGGGAAGTGAAGAAAAACTCAATTTGGTTCTCAATGATCAAACATGTCAAGTTGTATCTATATGAAAATAGAACTTAGGTAAACATCTGTGAAGTTTTACATGTTTATGTTATTTATGCAAATTAAATATGCTAAGATGCATTATGACATTAAAACACATCGAACTTTTCACCACCAACTATTCTAGCTGGATAAAATGCAGCTCGGTAAGGGTTCCTTAATTTCAGCCTTCTCGATAGAAGAAAGAGGCATTAAGATAGTTCAACTATGCTCTCTCACAAATCCGATTATAATCCATTAGATGACTCAAAATATTGATTTCAGTAAACAAGTCTCATCACATATTTTCTCGTGTAAAGCAAAGTTTAGCCTGCAGCCTATAATCCAAAATAAAATTGGCTCGACGTCAACTACTGAAAGCGCGTACTTGACTACTATGATGTTACCACCAATCGGTGTAGTGAGATGGTTGGGATCCTTTCACCATTAACTAGAAGTTTGAGTTCAAGTCCTGAGAATGGAGAACCTCATGGTAAAGAGTGCTTTATCCCCATAGTGGACCTAACCTAACGCGACTCTGAATTAGTAAGGTCAGAGGGTTTTGGATACAAAATACCTAAAGTAAGAAAAATGACTACAATGAAGCTCCTCATCTCTTGGTGTCTAGGTATTTACTGTAACACTTTTCTCCCCGAGCTTTAAAGTGAAGGGTGAAATGCAATTGTCTGAGGAAAGTGTTTTTTTTTTGGGTTGTTTTTGTGACCCCCCAAAAAAAAATCAACACTTTCCTCATTAGCACTTCACCCTTCACTTTTAAAGCTGGAATCAAAAACCTTTAGTATCTATGATGTTTACCAACAAAAGTTTAACATAACTGCAATTTGTCCCTTTATTGTTGATTAACTCTCATTTTAGTTTTCGCAATATATGGACTAAGAAGTGGTCAATGATGATTGATATAGCCGACCTCTACTTGTTTGGGACGGAAGTGTAGTAGTTGTTGTGGTAATATATGACTAAGCATGTAACCTACAATTTATACAATTATACACTACTGATTAATCAACTAACAATGTTCTAAATATTTAACAGTGTTTCAGTTCTTAAACCAAATGATCACTGTTATGCTTTTATACTAAGATAGAGTTAGTTTGGTACTATTACTCCTTATTTTAGGTTAGAAATTTCTTAAATTTGTAGATTGGAATGTTCAAAAGCACACAGATCTATTAATTGTGATTATCACATATGACAAGAACCAATATTCAAATTAATTGACAATTAAAGGACCAGAAGCGCAATAATCCCTAAGAAAGATTTAATTATCCACTATTGGTTATAACTATCAAAACTAAAAATGTAGAACATCATAAAACTGAGGGGATCTGAAATCCATTAAAATTGTTAGAAAAATGCTTAGATGCTAACAACGAGCATCATTGAATGCATATGTAAATTCAGATATATGATACCTGGGGCTTCATTAAGTAAAAGGAGGAAGAAATATGCAGCCCTTCTCTAGATCACCAACAAGTGACAACATATAGGTGACAATATCTATATTGACATCATAAATCATCAAACAAATCGTTGCATATAGAATTAAGTGACTTACAGTTCAGTGCATGTGCATATACAAAGTCAGAGCTTCCTCTGATAATCTGTAGAAGAAATATAGTTGAACTGCAGTTAATTGTTCTGAGGAGCTCTATATAACTCCTGCCACTTCAGCGGATCAGTTCCTGGTCCATCACCCTGCATTATTTCATGGTTCAGTGGAAAGAGGTAATGATCTGAAAATTTGTTTTCCACAGAATATTTGAATGAATGTCAACAATATTCAAACGTAAAAACAAAGTATTAACATTAGGTTTTGAATTATGCCATTTGATTGTCATGGACATACCTTGAACCAGGCCCAAAATTCTTTCTTTACAAAAAACAATAATAGTTTGTGATGGAGGATGGCCAAGTATGAGATAGGTTGCAGCTAGCCAGAACAGAACCTGGCTACCATTCCTCTCCATTCCAGCTCTTCCCCCTCCACTTATATAAAGCCTCATATCACCTCTCTAAGTCCAGTAACTTGGCTATAACTGATTTACAACACAATGCTCAATTCTCAAGGAGATGACAGCCGAACTTGTATATGCTCCTCGTTATTACTTTCAATTTCAGATTAATCCCATGTTTAATACCATTTTGTCCTCTAACAATTCAATGCTACTTTGCAGATAATAGCATATATTTATCCATGAAGGCAGTTAGTTTAAGAATATATGTATAGCTCAAGATAATTACCGGAATAGAGTTTATTTCATAAATTTGTCCTTCTGTGAAGTCTATGTCCAGCGCCTGTATGCAAGCTTCTGCAACTACAAGCCTGCTAACTTCTCCAACAAGTTTATCCCCTAGAAACATGAAGAAACAAATAAATATAGTAAAAAATAAATAGGAAAAACAAAACAAAAATGTCTGTTGGAGGAGAAGGAAGTCCAGATTGCTTTCACACAGATTACACAAAGCTATCCCACATAGAATGAATAAGGTTCTCAACCGCTTAGAAGACTCTGAGTATCATGAAAAAGGACATCTAAACAGGGAGGTTTCTGCCCAATGTTTGGAGGTGGGAAGGAAAGGAAAATGGTAATTTTCCCTGTTTACATTTAGTTTGGCGAAAGCAAAGAGGAAACAAATTAAAGGTGAAATTCCAGAATTTCTGGAGGGAATAATTTAGAGATAATTTGTGAATATGGGAATCTTGATGTATTTTAGCTTAAGAAGTTTGATGTCGAGAAAAAAGCAGCAGATAGAAAGTCTTTTTTTGAAATCGAGTGTGCATAGATTGGCGGCTTGTCATACAGATCAGTCTTTCGAATCTTTACCTATCAAAACCAGTTCTTATCGTGTCCCATTTAGACACATGGAGATTAAACATAAGTTAGAATCTTGCAACATTTACTTCAGCTTGAGGACACCTTCTCTGAATTTTGAATTGATCACCACAACTTGTGAAATGTGTCTCACTTCTCATTTTTTGATAAGGTAAAGGTTTTATTAATAAGGTACCAAGTTGGTACGAAAAGTTACAAAAAACACCCCAAAACAACCATATCCTACAGGCCTCCTAGTAGATCCAGAAACCCTAACAATTGTCGTTGTTCCACTGATACACTGCTTTTACACCAATAAAACAAGTTGTGAATACATTTGTGTCTAATTCTAAAAATGTACTCCCTGTGTCCTTCAAAACAAGCCCGGTTCCTTTCCAGCCATCTTTAGGTTGTTAAGTGTATGTCCAATGTAATAGGATGGAGGGTAATAACATTGTAATTTGTCAGTCAAATCTGCAGAATATGTGATCCTAATGAGGCACTTAAAAAGTAGTACCCGCTGCTAATTTCACGTTACTTACATGAGAACAAAAAAAGTAGATACCTTGACCTATTAAAACTGCACGCCGTTCGCCAGCAGTAGCTTGTAACAGTGTGTTCAAATCATATGATGTGTATGGTCCATCTGTTAATCTACCAGCTCTGTATTTCAAACTGATGAATAAGCCAAAGCAGTATCTTTTCGAATAAAGTAACAGAAAAATATGAGATATTTAGCATGTGATTTAACTTATATACGCTAACAATGTTAACCATCAGTATAATATAACCTGTTGTCGCAGGTTGCCACTCTATTTCCAGGTAACTAATTCTACTTATAATAGATAGTTACTTGTAGTTATCTTTTACAGGACCTAATAGTATAACAATTCTTTAACACTGTCAATGTATATAAGTTAAACTCTTAACATATAGCCAGTAGAACGCACCAAAAATGGTTCAACTACCTGATTATGGTGAATGGAAGACCAGAATTGCGAACAAAATCCTCCCCCATCTTCTTATACTTGAGAACACCAAAAAGGTTCATGATGCTACAAAGCAAAAGTTGGAAACAACATTACGAGAGGTAAAAAAAGAAAGAAGAAGAACCTACCTCATTCATAAGGATGGAAATAATTATAAATCTCTTGTCACATTTTACTTCTCAAGGAGCAAACATAGTCACTGTAAGCGCCCATATTGGGTAAATAATTAAACATGTAACACTGGTATATGTTTCTGAAATGTGTATGTCTAGCTTGACATCCATAAGTTCTCTCATACTTCATCATTCCTTCTCATAATGCAAACTCAGTTCATCACAAGACTCATCACCTTCTCATTTTCTTTGTGATGCGCACATAAACCAAGAATATCTACGTCCTAGAAGTCAGCGAACAATTTAGATGGAGATTTACTAGTGTATAGAGTTTATCCAGTAGAGAAGGTCATTCGCTGTTAGGGTCCAACATCTAATAGATGCTAAATATTAATATACTAATATAAAATCCAGACATATAACAATTCAGGGCGCTAAACTGAAGAAATGCTATATATAGTCAAATAAAGGGTACATAGAAGTCAACTACTACAATGCGAGAAGAAATGAACTAACTTTGATGGAAGATGGTGAAAAAACAAGAAACGAGCCAAATAGAAGTGGTCTTAGAAGCTCTAGCCAAACTCAACCGCAAATGGTAAAGAGAACCTTTTTTTCTTTTTCAAATGAAGAAAGTAATCACAACATACCCAAGGTGGATTGGACGGAAATCTAGAACTTAGACTTTATTCACAAGAAAGTATCACAAATATATTTGCGAAGTCATACATATTTATAAATCTTGATATCCATCATTAATCACCAAATCTGATACAAGTCATACATATTTATAAATCTTGATATCCGTCATTTAGTTTTGCAATATGCTAAAAAGATTTGAGAAAGGTCCATGAAGCAGTAACCAGAATATGACAAGAACAAATTACTTTGATGAGCAACTTTTTGTTTCAATAGCAAAATAATCTAAAAAAGGTAACGAAGTAGTTTGAATTCGAACTCCACAAAAGGTTGCATTCAAAAGCTAATCTGGATTCTTAGTTGGACAAGAAATTAACAGTGCCAAATCATTAATCCATGTTCTGCATACACAGAAGGCAACATCAACAAGAAATATATATGAATTGATAATCATTTG
The DNA here is from genome assembly GCA_005239525.1 of Nicotiana knightiana. NCBI lineage: Eukaryota > Viridiplantae > Streptophyta > Magnoliopsida > Solanales > Solanaceae > Nicotiana > Nicotiana knightiana. The sequence goes on from ML410626.1 coordinate 37,266, forward strand.
AGGAAGTCTAAATATGAGCGGGGTTGTACCTCCAAGGCAACTCATTGAACTTTGTGACACCAATTGATGAAACAAGAACAATTCTTTTTAACGACTGAGGCAATGCTGAGACAAGGTTCCTCACACCTTCCCAATCTACACAAACAAATGCATATATGTCATAGAGAAAGACTACTGGTACAAACACTTTGAGAAATCAGCTTCGGATAGAAAGAATACTGAAGAATTCATCAAAATTGCTTTCAGTTTTATCAGATATAAAAGAGACACAAGGACAAGAGAACAACTCAGAACATGTTAATGAACCTATCAAAAAAACAAATCACAGTACAGTCCTTATACACAGTGCAGAAAACTCATAGGTATACTGTGAAGTTGATTATACACCAATCCAACCACTAAAGCATATATTGTAATCCATTTAATAGTTGTAGAATATTTGACAGCAATTACTAGAGACACCTGCATCAAATATAAAAAGTAAATAGCGCATAGCAAAAGTTTTCAGTGGCTTAGTAAACAAAATAATAAAATAGATTTCTTTTTTTGGATAAATAATTAGAATAGATTTCTATCTTTGGGTTCCGTCTCCGTTTTTCTATATTCATACTCATTCTATTCCTAACAGTACTTCATTTTATATATTGCTTAATGAAACATCGGAACATGGTTATATGAACCACCATAGAAACATAGGCATCCCACTAGAAAGATTCTAACCTACTCTTTCTGGAGTGTTATCTCCATCCCATCGCCTAGATGGAAAAGCAGTGGTCCCAGTGCAGCAAATAACATGAGTTACACCCTGAAAGTTCAGTTGTGCACAGTCCAACAGCAATTTGAGAAAGTTATTAAGCCATTTAAGTTTTTCATGGAAGTCCAAAAGAAGTTCTAGATGTTGAACAAACCTCAAATACAGATGGATCTATGCCTGTAGGACTCCGTGTGTCACCTTTCCAAACCTATAAAGTTCGGAAACAGTCTAAAGTTTGAGAAATCCTCTTTGAAACAAAGAATATAACTTCCCCAGCTAATTGGGGCAACCGGAGGGGGNAAACCTGCAGCTTTTCCTCATCCTGCTCGCCAAATAGAGTAGTTGCTTTCTCAGGGTCTCGAAGAATGAGACGCAATTTGACATTCCGATTAAGCAACGATGCTACAACTATCTGTCCTGCAGCAGACACATATACGAAAAGTTAAGTGAATCTTATGATAAAATTATCTCAGTACAACCATATCCAGCATAAATTGGTTGGCACATTAAATTTTTTAAGCAGATACAATTCTGACTAAATTGGTAATACGAAGCACTTTATCTTGGATTATACTCATTAAATCTCAGTTATACAGTGTGATGAAACTATCTAATAACATGACTATGCAGTCTATTCAGAGTAAAACGATTTATCAAATACTAGGCATTCTCATTTGTTATTGAGAATATGGTAAATCCTGTCCCCTCTGAGGGGTCAATGTGGCTTTTTTACTTTTTCTCTTTGCTGACCCGAACCCTCAACCTTATGATTGGGGGTGAAGGGCCATTTCCACTAGGATATCCTTCACTAATCCATGTTTTTCTTCTCACATGACTCAGTGAAACCTACAAGCAGGACATCTATGCAAGAAAATTATACTGACCTAAAAATCGATGCCTTTCCCTCATCGGAAAACAAAGGTACTAATGTAATTCCTAGACACAAAATCCTTGAGCAACTACAGCCTCCCTGCTTTCTATTATGTAAAAGGGAAGCAATAATGTTGTTTAAAGTTACTTCACCTTGAAAGCAAAGCTTTCAAGAAATTCAGGAACTGAGATAGCGAAGATATGACTTTTTAAGTCCCTCTTTCTTTCCCCCTCATTCAATATAAAAAGGATGAAAATATACTGATACTCATCCATCAGCAGATAGAGTTTGGCCAAGGATTCAAGAAAATATCGTGTCTAAGTTCAAGAATTCCCCAGCACATACTAATCATGTTCCATCTAAAAATGAATAAAGCAGATAATATGATACTGTGTAACAAATGAAATCATCTCCAAAAAGTTGTTCCATTCGAATGTTAGATACGTCGATGCAAAAACTAAACCAAAATACTGAAATCAAAGAAATAGTAAAATTAAAACCTCAAACGTACAGCAGCCAACACTAGATTCTGCAAATGCGATGCATAAGAACAAAATGTATATGATGGACGAAATATTGTAGATTCTGTTAGCTCGGTACAGCTCTAATTATGACTGAAGAGGGTTGATTTTTTAATGTCCAGCACCGAGCTTTAATTTTGATCAATATATTGTCCAGCATGGACTTAGTGTTTGGCTTTTTTAATGAAAGCACTTTTGCTTATTGATCAAGAAATTCATCAACGAGACACTTCATTTTCACATACACAGATAAATGATAGAATCGCACATGTACACGTAAGACATGCCAAATTGCAGCAGACATATTAAGATATTAATCAGAGCCCAACTTGCAAAGACATAAGCATTTAAAACAAAAAGGTTCCAATTTTAACTACTATACTCCATTGACAGTTTCTCCAGTTAATGTTGAATCCTTACTTCTACCGGTCGGGTCAAGGATCATATAGTGATATAGAGAGACAACAAACGCCCTAACCAAAGGTTGTTAAGTAGGTATGAATCATTTTAGGTTCTAATTATGACATACAAGATCAAATAAGAGATCCCTTTTCATTAATGAAACCCGTCAATTAAAATCTTCTGATTGGACAATCTTGCATTCCACAGGGTACCTGCTATCTCTCACCAGTACTAGTATCGGGTAACTTTGCCCACAAGGATTTCAGGAAAGCTGAAAAATTCATCTAGTGGTCTCTGCTACGATTTGAACCTCGATAAGGTTGTTACTTCATCTCTTCAATTGCCAGGCGCACCCTGGGGGCTCGGTCAGTTATAATTATTATGAACTCAAATAAAAGTTCAATTTTTCTTCCCACAAGGCTTGTACAGAAACCAACCTGGGAAGGACCCAAAGGATCAGCAAACAGGGAATATTAACAGTGTAGATCTAGAGCGGGTTCTGTGGGTTCTATTGAACCTATAGCTTTCTGCTCAAGTCATGTATACAATTATACATATGAACAAAAGAATTAAAATACATTTATAAAGTAAAATCACACTCATCTGGAACATTCTGACTCTAAATCCTAAATTCGCTTCTAGTCATCATATGTTCGTTGCAACGTTCATTTTAGTAGAGTCATAAGACAGAGCATCTTTATTTGATCAAGGGCCGAGCCGAGGCTCCGATCAAGGCTTATAAAAGCATCAACCTCATCCTAAAAGGACTCCTTTAGCTTTGGGGTTGATTCACGTGGCTCAAGACTTTGAGTCAAGAGGTCAGGTGTTCAGAAAGGTGGTGATGCGGCATTGGCATTTTCAGCAAATTCATCAGATAGCTTGGCCGAGAAAACTGGAGGTAACTACCACAAGCTAAGATCTCATCCTATTGATCATAGTCTTAAAGCACAATATTTTTTCCCAAGTCATAAATAGTTTATGCCAAGAATGAAAAGAACTTAAGTCATATAAACTAACAGTGTAAAGATATTTTTTACCAACTTACGTAGTAATGCCTATCAAGAGATTTATCTTTAATAGGTGATTTGATTGTGTAAAAAATAAAATACACATTCAGTGCTAAAACTCAAACTCTAATAGAAAGTGCTCACAGAATTAAGCGGTAATTACAACTACTTCTAATATTACGATATCTAGTTCATTTCAGTTTCAAAACAACATCCCTATGATAATTTGTGTCATAACAATAAGCTTAGGGGCAGGGGCAATACCAACGCCACCGGTGCCACCAACGACGAGAACCACTTTGTTGGAAGAAGCAGGCGACGATGATGACGGAGGAGAAGTTTTCGATTCTTCAGTGACAGCAGCTGAAACTAATATAGATCTATGAGAATTGGATTTCAATTTCGATGAGAAAACCCTAGAAGAAGAAGGAAACTGCTGTAGGAGGGGGAATTGAGGAGAAATTTGAGATTTCTGAGTGGAAATTGGAAGGTTCCAGAGAGGAGAAAGAGAGAATTTAGAAGCCATTGACGAAGAATAAGAAGAATTTGTGTGTGTGTGTGTGTAATGATAAGCGCGGGGAGTTTGATTGAGAGTTTTTTGTGGTGGTGATTGTATTTTCAAATTTGCGAAATTACTAGAACACCCTTGAAATTGGAAATATTCGTTTTGAGGTAATGGTGTTATTTTTGACAATTCATTTCCAGCCCAATCAGCTTAAAATGCTGACTAAGTTTTTTTCTTCTTCTTAATCTATCTATATTATATTAAAAACATGAAATGTCTTTAGCGAAATATCGTTCGCTTTTTTTACCCTTTAAAAATAAAATTCATACTAGACAAAATAGTCATTTATTTATTTTCCTATTATTTGAAAATATTCCTTTAATAATTTTCCTAATATTTAGGAAAAGTCATTTAACAATTTTCCTTATATTTATCACTTTGAAATCCTTTAAGAACCAAAAATATTGCTTATTAAACCTTTCCTTTTTAACACTATGTCCTAATAATTATTAATTTAAATCAATTAAAACTCTTCTAAAAATATAGATTTTATAGAAAATTACCATATAAAGCTAATGCAAAGCTTAACAGAAACAATAAACCTATGCTTTTGCCCAACATCCTTTTCAAGTAATGTCCGTCATCCCATGAATTCTCTCTCAATTCTCAAAACATTAATTCCATGTATTTTTTTTATCTTCGGTGTAATTTCATGTATTTTAAGAATGAACGACTTGTATGATATAATAAATATTGAATATTTTTGAAAAGTGTTGCTAATTTTTTTTTTTTTTACGCTAGATGTAGTTGCTGGCATGTGCTGAAGTTCAGTGTAACTTCAAGTTATACTATAACTTCAAAAATCTCAAAGTTATAACTTGTGTTTTTTTTAATGCTATAACTTCAAGTTATATATTAATATAGATTGGGTTCAAAAATCTCATCTTGTGTTTTTGTTCATGTTATGCTATGTTCTACTATTTAAGAAATATTAAATTCTATTTTGTGGTCATATTTTGTTTTTCGGGCTAAGAATGTTGAGTATTGAGTGTTGCTATTTAAGTTCTTAGTTACATTGGCGTAATTGACAGTTAACTATTTAACAGTCACCTAAATTTCATGTTCTATCATTTTTTTACATAATTCAAGTTTATTGTAATATAATTTGTATAAAAGTTTCACCGCTCTTCATGTGGTCATAGCAAGTCCTAAGGTTGATTCTTTAGATTTTTCTTGATGATACAAAATGAGCAAAGTGATTCGACGAATATTATACCGATAAAACTTAATTGTATCATTGTTTTTTATCTTATGTTGTCCAATTGCTAAAGAAAAATAATTTCTTTCATATGTTTGAAAGAAGAATTACCAGAAGTGTTCCCATGAATATTAAACTTATAAATATCAAATTATGTGCTAAAGATTGTTGGATCCATAGAGGAAGAGATCTTCTTTTTAATTAAATTATAATGCATTGGTTTTGGCTATTCGTCAATATTATACTCATCTTTCACATTATTCGAAAGTAATATTGAGCACCTATACGCTTTGTGATGATAGTAAACATCGATCGATATGCTCACTACTCATCAATTTGAACTTATTGTACTTTTCCTTTCAAATTTGTGTAACTTGTCGCGCATACTCTAATATTACTTATATCTTTCTCTTTAAAAATGGATGTCACATTACACAAGATTATCATTAATTTGCTTTTATAATATTTAGGATTATAATAATAATTTTAAACCTAAACTTTAAGATCAATTTATAATAAGGATTTTTTCCCCTATAAGTACGATTGCCAAACAACTTATGTACTTGTGCCGAGAAATTTTATTGTATATAATCCGATCAAAACATTCAACTTATATACTTTGCATATAAAAGTTTGTTGTATAAATATCCAGTAAAACATACAATTTATATACAATTTGCATATAAATATTTTGTTGTATACATATCCAATAAAACATACAACTTTATACTACTTGCATATAATTATGTTGTTGTATGTATTTTGTCTAATTCTTCGGATTTTAACAAATAGTTCTACCAAAATCAATTAATCTTCACTAAAGTCCATCAAATTGAGAATCTCAAAAAGATCAAAAGATTAAATTTTTTTATTTGAATTATTTGTTAAATCTTTAAAGCATAGTGGTAAAAGTATTTTTGTATTGTTTATTTTCACTTTTAGGTCACTAAACTATCTACAATTTTTTTTAAATATTCCCTGAAAATCCTCAAAATCACAATAAGGCATTTGTGAAATTTTGTGGGACATGATTACTTTCTTTATTGAAATAGGCTAATGGGGTCAACATTCTTTCTTTTTAGGAATTTATAATTTTTAGTTAATTTTAATTTATAAATCAAATACATTACTTGAAAATATCATAGTGATTTTTTAAAACTATATACTTATTAATATGGGTACAAAGCGAAACTTGAGAGAGGTTTCTGAATTATCTAAAAAATAGAAATAGAGAAGAATTAGTGGTATGCATTGTTTAAAAGATTGTTTATCGTTACTAATTTATTAAATAATTTTAATATTTTCTTTATATAGACCATTGTAAAGTTGCACCGGGAGGATGAATATATTGGTAAAATGATGAAAATCATAGTACACATGATCAAGAAATTTCAAGTAAATATCATATAGTAACTATTATCAACATTAGTTTGTATAATCTATCTCATACTATAATATACACAATCAATAATAATATAATTTAAAATTTTATATTCATTAAGATAGGTAACACGCGCAAAACACGTACTCTAATACTAGTACTGTAACGACCCGACCGATCGTTTTGAGCTCTAGCATGTCGTTTGGCGGTTTAAGGCCATGAGCAGCTTCATTTCAGGTATCATGACTTGTAGGCGTGGTCGGAACTGAATTTCAGGAAGTTCAGAGTCGAATTGGAAAGAAAGTTCTCATTTCGGAAGCCTTAAGTTGGAAGAATTGACTAAGATTGGATTTTTTGAGTAAACGACCTCAGAATCAGGATTTGAAGGTTCTAACAGGTTCGTACGGTGATTTCAGACTTGGGCGTATGTTCGGAGCGGGTTTTGGATGACTCGGGAGCATTTCGACGCATATTGTGGAAGTTAGTATTTTGGAAGAAATTTTATAAGTCTGGCTGGGAGTGCATTTCAGTGTTATTGATGTCTGTTTGGGTTTCTGAATCTGGGAATAGCTCTGTATGGTGATTCTGGTGTTAGGAGTGTGATCGAAAGTGAATTCGGAGGTCTGTAGGTCATTTTGGAGTCATTTGGCTAAAGATAGAAAATTTGAAGGTTTTGAGGAATTGAACCGGAAGTGGACATTTTGATATCGGGGTCGGATTCTGATTCTGAAAGTTGGAACAGGTCCGTAATATTGAATGTGACTTGTGTGCAAATTTGAGGTCAACCGGACATGATTTGATAGGTTTCGGCATCGAATGTAGGAGTTCGAAATTTTAAAGTTCATAAAGATTGAATTGTGATGCGATCTATTGTTTCGATGTTATTTGATGTGATTTGAGGCCTCGAGTAGGTCCGCATTATGTTTTAGAACAGGTTGGTGTGATTGGACAGGGTCCCGGGGGCCTCGGGTGGATTCCGGGTGGTTAACGGATTGAATTTGGAATTTGAGAAAAACTGAGGTTGCTGATGTCTGATGTGACCGCACCTGCGAGGTTTTGGCCACAGGTGCGGCCTTGGTGTCACAGAAGCGGATGTGGCTGGGCTTGGCTGGAGGGGCGCAGGTGCGGCACGACTCCTACAGAAGCGAGACCGCAGGAGCGGTCCGGGCCCCGCAGATGCGAGCTTGGTCGAGTTAGCTGAGACAGCACCTGCGATGGAATTTCCGCAGGTGTGGAGCTGCAAATTCGGCAGGTGGACCGCATGTGCGAAAAGGCGGGCTGGGCAGTGTGTTATTTTAAGACGGGATTTGGCCATTTCTCTTCATTTTTCTCTTGGTTGGGCGATTTTCGGAGAGCTTAAAGTGGGGATTTTTGTCATCTATGTCAAGTTTTGGGGCGTTGTGCATCAATTTGAGTCGTCGAAAGGGCTTGGAGACCAGTTATAAATCTTCGGAGCGAGGTACATGTATATCTTGTGGCTTCTTGACGCAGTGGTGTGGCCGTTATGGGGACTTAGGTGAGCTCCTCCTCTCGAGACGACTCGCAACCGGCAGAGTTTCCCTCACACGTATTGTATTGTACTTTATTTCTTTGTCCAATTTGTATTCCGGACAGATATTGTATCACGTGTATACTTTCTAGAAATTTTCTAATGCACTTGTGACCCCGGGTTCTGGGATGATTTTGGATGTATTTGTTAATTTAAGTGTTAAAACCTCGTTATTTACTCAGTAAATTTTTATTGATTCTCATATAATAAAATGAAAGTAACGATTTCAAAATACTAAAATAGGAATTTAATCTAACTATTTAATGTTGGCTTGCCTGGCAGTGATGTCCGGCGCCATCACGACCTTAATGGATTTTGGGTCGTGACAAGTACTATATTAAAGGCACGAAGACCTTTAGTGAAATATCGTTCGCTTTTTTTACCCTTTAAAAACATATTTTACACTAGATAAAATAGTCATTTAGTTATTTTTCTAATATTTAGAAATAATCATTTAATTATTTTTCTAATATTTAGGACTTCAAAATCAACGAAATATTATGTACTATTGAATCCTTCATTGTTTAAACTTGGTAAGACAATATACTTGTAAAAGAAAACTAACACCCAAATAAATTAAAGGAGGAAAGTTTTGTTCCCTTAAAACACTTTTTAATGTCGTATAAATTTAGTAAAATAAATTTAATTGAAAGAGAATAAATTTAAAATTATAAATAAAGTCTCGTGCACATAGCCCTTTTAGGTTTAGAAATTCTTATTTAATTGTGATAGAATTATAAAATTAAATGCTCTTTTAACATGAATATTTCAAAGGATATTCACAATTCACCGTACAACAAGTAACTTTAAAAAATAACTAAAGGCTAGAAGTTCCCCCTTTTCAACTTAAATTGTAGATGTACATTTGCAATTTATTAGTAAAATTTAAGTTATAATTTTTGGTCTACAAATATTGAAGTATACATCGTAAACCAAACCTATAGTTTTACCTGCCACTAAGTTTACAGAGTATCTTCTTTACAAATACCTACAAATAATTATGAACTAAAATAATCTATATCGATATCGATATCTATCTATAGTACTATATTAAAATCACAAAATCACTTAATAAAATGTCTTTCGTCTTTTTTGTCTTCTAAAAAAAGATCTCATACAAGACAAAATTGTCATTTACCTATTTTACTAATATTGAGGACTTTGAAATTAAAAAAAAAAATTCATATTTTTGAATTTTTATGGGATGCCCTAATATTTAGGACATTAAAATCAACTAAATTCTATCCTTGTATAAATTAAAGTTCTAATTTTGGTCCAAATGAAATAATTTAGGTTGAAATACTTTTAGAACCTCAAATTTTTTAATATATCAAAGCATATAATCAATTAAAAACTTTCTAAGCTCAAAGCATTATAATCCATAGTTTAACCCTTTTAATATTTAACGAAATATTGTTTGCCTTTTTTACTATTTAAAAATAGAACTCGCACTAAATAAAATAAATAAATAATTATTCTTTTAATATTAAGATGTCACGACCCCAAAACCCTCTGGCCGTGATGGCGCCTATCGTGGTACTAGGCCATCCAATTTACTACTTATAACATAAAGAAACCTTTTGTCCAAATTATTACTAATACGATATTTCATAAAAAATTTTATTTAAGCATTTCAAAGCAAGTAAGGATATACCAAACATTTAAATACAACCCAAAATTCTGGAGTCGCTAGTCATAAGCATCTAAAGAAAATACAAGTCTGGGAAAAATAAACGCTACAAAATCAAGAAGGAGAAGGCAAGGCTACGGACGTCGTGCAGCTACCTCGCAAATCTCCGTAAATCTCTGAGATAGGTAAAATCAGCTCTCACCCTGATGCCCTAGCACCTGAATCTGCACACAAGGTGCATGAAGTATTGTGAGTACACCAACTCAGTAAGTAATAAATGTAACTAAGGTCTGAATAGTAAGAAACATATAAATACACGTCATAAATTCACAGTAAGTACAACACTTCATTTCCGACAGCATATGTGTCAAATCATCATGCTTAAAAGCCAATTTCAGTAAAAAATCATTTGAAAATATTTTTCCAACAGAAATTTTAGAAGCTTAGAGTAAAAGTGATAAAAATCATAAATAGCTTCTCGGGCAAAAACATCTATCATAAACCGCCCCTCGGGCATAACATCACTCAGAATCGGACATACCTTACAATCACTCATAATCAGCCCCTCGGACATTGTTGGTTGATTTTCCAATGCACACGCAAGTGTACGTGGTCGACAAGTAATATAGGATTTTAAGTCCAGATATCGTACCCATAGGGACTTGTGATTAACTATCAACTAAACTAAACTCAAACAAATATTGTACTAAAATTAATCTAAAATAGCAAGTTAAGAGATTAAAGAGATAACTAACTTAAAGACGAATTCAATGTAATTTGATATTCTAGAGTTATGGGTTGGCAAACAATCACGTTGAGTTTTCGACCTAAATC
>ML410634.1:0-21690 GCA_005239525.1 Nicotiana knightiana
CCCCCACCTTCTCCAAGGGCAGCACATCGGGTGCTACCCAATGAAGGCTACGCAAGTGCAATTGTCCCGCCCCGGATTCGGGCGGGTAATTTTCAAATTACCAATGTCATGCTGACTCTATTGGAGCAAAGGGGTTTCTTCACTAGAGCTCCCATCAGAATGCATATAAGCACCTCAAAGGTTTGTAGACACGTGCTGGGGGAGCAAGCAGACGAATGTATCTGAAGACATATTGAGATTAAGGCTCTTCCTATTTTCACTTAGAGGGAAGGCTTTNATTTAAACAAGAGCCAAATGAACCCTTACATGAAATCTGGGAACAATATCGGACAATGGTAAAAGAATTCCCCAACAATGATATGACTGAAGCAATGATCCATCAAACATTTTATAGGGGTATCAATAGAACGAACCAGTGTGTGGTGAATCAGCTCGCATGAACTTCATGATCACAGACAAGCCATAACAGAGTTGATAACTACTATGAACCAGTTAGAATAGGCTCAACTTCAGCAGGGTCAGGGGCCAAAACAAGTAAATGCCATGGAATGAGTGAATGTAATGGTCAACAAGAGGAGCCGACGTGGTCAACAAGTGCAAAACAATCAAGAGCAATTTGAGCAGAGTGGTAGTGGCTACAATCAAGATGATTCTTATGATGATCAAAGCGAGGAAGTGTTATATGCCAATAATTACCAAGGTCAATGGAGCAATGCTCCAAATCGATGGAGGTCACAAGGAAACAATAAAAATTTGAGCAACCAAGGCAAAGGGAATTGGAATGGTGGCAACAACAATAATTCTAACAATTGGGGGAACAACAACCAGAATTGGGGTAATTAACAAGGCAATTGTGGAGGAAACAACAATAGCAATTGGAGTGGCAACAATAATAACAATTGGGGAGGTAAAAACAACCAAGGGAGTTGGAGCAACAATAACCAAGGCAATCGTGGGTCGGGATTTCAAAGGCCCCCGATGTATCAACAATCCAACAACCCGCCTCCATATTCTCCCAAGGGCAAATTTCTTCAAATAATGAGATGCGGCAGATAGAAAGTATGTTCAAGCAAATGATGGAAAGAAATGCCGACTCCGATACCCAAATAGCCTCCAACAATACTTCTATCCGCAACTTGGAAGTACAAATGGGTCAAATTTTTCAATAATTGTATACTCGCCCTAAGGGGGCACTACCAAGTGATACAGTAGTAAACCTGAAGGGTGGGAACAATACGGGCCATGCTATGGCGGTGACCACAAGAAGCAGTATAGGTGGTGTTGCTTGTACCTCTAATCCAAAGAAAATTCTGAGAGATGATGTTGTGTTGAAAGATTATGACGAACCAAGCATTGATGTGCAAGTGAATTATGAGAATGTGAATGATGAGGTGAGGAGAGACATAGATGACACCGTGGAGGAGACTCAAATAATGTGAACCCGTCTAGGGATCATGTGATAGACATACCGAAAATGGTAGTGTCCAAAGCCAAGGCTCCTTTGACAAGGTCTCCTCCACCATATCCTTAAAGGCTCGCCAAGCAAAACAATGAAAACCAATTCAAAAAATTCGTTGATATGATGAAAAGCTTGCCCATCAACGTGCCTCTGGTTGAAGCTCTCGAATAAATACCGGGATATTCCAAGTTCATAAAGGACTTGGTAACAAAGAAGAGATCTATGAATTGTGATACCATCAAAATGACACATCAAATAAGTTCCATTGTTCATTCCATGGCTCCAACGCTAGAAGATCTCGGTGCCTTTACAATTCCATGCACCATTGGTAGTGCCGATTTCTCCAAGGCCTTGTGTGATTTGGGAGCAAGTATTAATTTGATGCCATGTTCTGTATTTCAAGACATTGGGTATTGGGAAACCAATACCTACTTCCATGAGGTTGCAAATGGCAGACCGGACAATGAAGAGGTCGTTAGGGATTATTGATGATGTTCTAGTTCGGGTCGACAAGTTCATTCTTCCTGCAGATTTTGTGATTCTCGACTGCGAAGTTGACTATGAGGTGCCAATCATATTGGGGATACCTTTCCTAGAAACATGGAAGGCATTAGTTGATGTGGAAGCTAGGGAGCTCACCTTCCGGGTGGGTGATGAAAAATTTATGTTCCACGTGTGCAAATCAATGAGGCAACCTAATAGCAATGAAGTATGCTCTTTTGTGGATCTTATGACAGAGGTGATTATTAATGACACGAGTGCTATGATTAATGTGGAAGACCCTTTGGAAGCTGTGTTGTTAAACCAAGATGAGAAGAAGGAAGGCTTGGTAGACCGTGCAAATGCTTTACAAGGAATGGAATCCTATCCATATGGGCCCCGTAAACTTTCCTTGGACCTTGAGAATCGGAAGACTCCACCAACAAAGCCCTCAATCGAGGAGCCACCAACATTGGAGTTGAAGCCCTTGCCTTCACACCTCAGGTATGAGTTCTTAGACCCTTGTTCAACATTACCTGTTATTCTTTCTTCGTGCTTAACTAACGTGCAGGTGGACTCCACCCTTGCGGTGCTTCAAAGAAGGAAGAAGGCAGTAGGATGGACTTTGGCTGACATTCCGGGTATAAGCCCCGCCTTTTGCATGCACAAAATAATACTGGAGGAAGATGCCAAACTCTCCGTGGAACATCAAAGGAGGCTGAATAAAGCCATGCAAGAGGTCGTCAAGAAAGAAATTATCAAGTGGCTTGATGCATGGGTCGTGTACCCCATTTCGGATAGTTCATGGACTTTGCCGGTTCAATGTGTATCGAAGAAGGGGGGTATTACTGTGGTCACAAATGAGAAAAATGAGTTGATCCCCACTAGAACTGTCACTAGTTGGAGGGTATGCATGGATTATAGAAAGCTGAACAAAGTGACCCGCAAAGACCATTTCCCATTGCCCTTTCTTGATCAAATGTTGGATAGAATTGCCGATCGTGCTTATTATTGCTTTTTGAATGGTTAATCCGGGTACAACCAGATTCTCATTGCACCGGAAGACCAAGAGAAAACCACATTCATATGTCCGTATGGCACATTTGCATTCTCACGGATTCCATTTGGTTTTGTAATGCACCGACAACTTTTCAACGGTGTATGATAGCAATATTTACGGATATGGTAGAGGACTTCCTCGACATGTTCATGGATGATTTCAGTGTTGTGGGGGACTCCTTTGAAGAATGCTTGGGTAATCTTGACAAAGTGTTGGCCCGATGTAAAGAGACCAACTTAGTGCTTAATTGGGAAAAATGCCACTTTATGGCGGAGAAAGGCATTGTCCTCGGCCATAAGATCTCAAAGAACGGTATTGAAGTGATTTCAAAACTCCATCCTCCTACTTCTGTCAAGGGAGTGAGGAGATTTCTTGGTCACGCGGGGTTTTACCGAAGGTTCATCAAGGATTTCTCAAAAGGGGTGAACCCCTTGTGCAAGTTGTTGGAAAAAGATGCAAAGTTCGGGTTCAATGATGATTTCATGAAAGCTTTTGAGATTCTCAAGTATAGATTGACGACCACTCCCATAATTACCGCACCCTATTGGAGCTTACCATTTGAGCTCATGTGTGATGCTAGCGACGTTGCGGTAGGAGCGATTTTGGGGCAAAGGATCAACAAGATATTTCATCCGGTCTATAATGCAAGGAAAATGATGAATAACGCTCAAGACAATTATACGATGATCGAGAAGAGTTATTATCCATTGTCTTCGTCATGGAAAAGTTCAGGCCATACGTCATGGGTGCAAAAGTGATTGTGCACACCGATCATGCGGCACTTCGTTACTTGATGACCAAAAAGGACTCTAAGGCTAGGTTAATGAGATAGGTTCTTATTCTTCAAGAGTTTGACCATGAGATCGTAGATCGAAAAGGGAGTGAGAATCAAGTGGCGGACCACTTGTCCCTCTTGGAAGAGGAGGGAAGGCCCTATGATGGCCTCAAGATTAATGATTCATTTCCAGATGAACAACTCCTCTCCGTGATTTTGAATGGGATGCCTTGGTTCGTCGATGTGGCTAACTTTCTTGTGACCGGCATTGTCCCGAGTGAGATCTATTCTAACCAAAGGAAGAATCTCAAATGAGACCGCTTGGATTATTATTGAGACGAGTCATATCTTTTCAAGATTTGCAATGATGGTGTTATCTGGAGATGTGTTCCGGAAGAGGAATAAATGAGTATTCTTGATGCTTTCCATTCCTCACCCTATGATGGTCATCATGGAGGGGTGAGAACTTCTACAAAGGTTCTCAGCTGTGGATTTTATTGTCCTAACTTGTACAAAGATGCTAGCGAGCTTTTTAGGAGGTGTGATGAGTGCCAAAGAGTTGGTGGAATTTCCAATAAGGATGAAATGCCTCTCACCACTATTCTTGAGATTGATATTTTTGACGTGTGGGGATCGACTTTATGGGGACATTTGTGAGTTCATGTGGTAACACTTATATTCTGGTTGTCGTTGATTATGTTTCCAAGTGGGTTGAAGCTGTGGCTTTTCCCAACAATGAGGCACAGAGTGTGGTGGCTTTCTTAAAGAAAAATAACTTCACAAGGTTCGGTACCCCGAGGGCTATCATTAGTGATGAGGGTTATCATTTTTGCAACAAAGCCTTCTACATTTTACTTTCCAAGTATGGTGTCAATCATAAGGTGTCAAATCCATATCGCCCCCAGGCAAGTGGACTGGTTAAGGTCTCCAACAGGGACATCAAGATCATATTATCCAAGACTGTCTATACAAACCGGACTGATTGGTCAAGGAAACTTGACTATGCTTTGTGGGCCTGTAGAACTGCTTATAAGACTCCAATTGGTATATCTCCGTACTGGTTGGTATTTGGGAAAGCACTCCATCTTCCGGTTGAATTAGAGCATAAGGCCATGTGGGCGCTGAAGAAATTGAACCTTGAATGGGATGTAGCTGCCAATCTCCGGGTAGAGCAACTAAATAAACTTGATGAGTTCCGGTTCCATGCTTATTCCAGCTTGTCCTTGTATAAGGACAAGGACAAGCTGAATAACTTACATGACAAATATATTCGGGAAAATTAATTCAAAGAGGGTGACTTGGTTCTTCTATTCAACCCTCAGTTACAGATGTTTCTGGGAAAGCTTAAGTCAAAGTGGAGTGGCCCTTTTGAAGTGGTGCATGTTACTCCGTTTGGTGATCTTGATTTGAAAAACAAAAATGGTGTGATATTTAGAGTCAACGGGCAGCGAGTGAAGCACTACCTTGGCAAGATTGATGATAGCCACATGGTGGCCTTGATCCATTTCAAGTGATGTTGGTAACATGCATCGTGTCGCGACGTTAAATCAGGCGCTTCTTGGGAGTCAACCCATGTGTTTTTCTTTCTTTTGATTTTCTACTTAGATTAGGCATTATTTTGGACTAACTGGTTGTGAAGTTTGTGTAGGAATTGGTTGTGCAGTACAGGATTTTGACAGGGAAAAATTTGGCTAAGTGTGGGAAGTTCGCGGATCGCGCCCAAAATTTTGCGGTTCACGGGAGAATTTTGCGGCCGCACCTTTATGTCCACAGACGCGTAATTGAAAAGAGAAAAATGCCAACTCTCTGAAGTTAGACTGTCAAATATCCCTCAGAGTTCGCGACTGCATTCGTAATTTGGCGAACCGCGGTGGATTTTGCAGCCGCGTCCATTATTCCGCGGACCGCGCTCAAGTGCTTGAAGTGGCTCTTCATAAGGTAACAAGCGCGAACCGCGATAGAATTTTGCGACCGCGCTCAGGTAAGGCGGTGGGTTCCATATCTGTTTTGAACCCTAAAGTTTCACTGCACAAAAGTACGGTTCATCTTCTCTGGCTCTTAATCTCATCTCATTCTAATCAAGAGTTCATTTCCTACTAAAATTTCACAACTGGTATGTTCAAGTCCTTGAATTGATTTTATCTTTTTTTTTTCTTTTCTTTTTGTTTAAATTTTTCTTTTTAGTTAGGGTTAAATACATGCCATAATCTCAAATTAATGCTTAAATACATGTGGGTAATGTTTACATGCCTAATGGGGGATAGGGATCGTAACTTTGAATGCTAATTGAATGGATTTTTGCACACTTAGTGAAAACCCTAGGGTAATGTGTTCATCAGTACCAGTCTCGTTTGAATTTCACGACCGGTCATTTTTCCATGGTCCGCGTTAGGGTACGCGGCCGCGTTTAGTTTTTTGCGGTCCTCGTAACCCTAACTTTTAACAACTGAGTATTGATAAGAGTTCACGGCCGCGGTCACTATTAAGGATTAATTGAACCCCAATTCTAATTATTGTTCCCTACTTGTGTTGCAGAAAATAGTGTGATCTTGTGGTGGAGCAGACAAATCAAAAGGGAGGGCAGAATCCTTCCGAGGCCGGGGTAAAGGAAAGCAGGCTTTGCCGTTAGCCGTTCAAAGAATCATAAGCAAAAAAGCAAACCCTCCCTAGACCTCCTGCCGAATCATCAGACACAAGTGAATGTCTACCATCTCGGGAGGTTCCGGAGGGGGAATCTGCGCAACAACCAGAGGCTCAATCACAACCCTTCTGCCTAGTCAATGAACCTACCTCCTCTTATGGGTCGTCTGAGGGCTCAAAAGGAGGTAGTGAGGCGTCAAAACACTCTTCCCCACCTGTTGCAACTCCGGCCTCAACAACTGCTCCCATTAATGTTTATGATGAAGAAGAGGCCCTGGATGACGGGAGAGGAGGTGATACCCATGTGGGGGATTTTGCCAGTTTTAGGAAGCCCGAAGTGTGGGCTGACAAGTTCGTGAGCAAGAAGGCCTACCTGAAATTCCGGGAATGGTGGCCACAAAGGTCGCTCATCCTCGAGCAAAAATTTATAGAAAGAGATCTCCTCCCTCACAATCCGAATGTGAAGAGATAGTTTGAGGAAAGAAAGGGTTGGAAGTACTTCACCAGCAAGTTTCCAGATGCAAATGATTACCTTGTCAAGGAGTTCTACGCCAATGTTGCCCATATCAAAAAGGGCACCACTGTGACTAAGGTACGAAACCAGAAGATCAGGTTTGATGGCAACACCTTGAACAAATATGCTGGTTTTGAGGAGGTGGAGGTCATATAGTATTTGGAGAAGGTGTCCTTAGATGAAGCAGCCCGTCCTTGGCTAGCGGAAGTAATAGCCATCCCAGGGACAACACCGGCTTGGCTCACAGCTAGAGTCTCAATTTCCAGAAACACCCTTTGAAGCCAAAGGGTGGTGCACATTTGTATACAACTGGCTTGATCCATCCCAGCATGACAGTGTCATCCTACTCTCCCGGCGATCCTTATTTCTTCCATTATGGCGGGGTACCCAATAAATGTAGGGAACGTCATTTCCCGAAACATCTCCAAAGCAACCGGAAAGGAAGAAATGTCCTACCCTTACCCCAACTTCATCTCTATGTATCTAGAGGACCAAGGGGTAGAGGGGAGGCACTATGACACAAAGGTGAAGCCGAAAAATCCCTTCTTCTGGTACAACTTTCTAGGAGTAGACAATCGGAAATCTAAAGGAAAAGCCACTATCTCCACTGGCCAGTCTGAAGAGCCAAGGGTAGTGGCCACCGTGTCAGAGCCTTCCACAACAGAGGGTTTTTCAGCTGCCATGCCTCCTCCTTCATCTGGGCCATCCATCACCGCCCCATTATTTGTGCCCTCATCTTCCACATACCCGCAGACTGCACTGCGGGTTTCTCAGACATTGTCCAGCCTCAACAACTGGATGGAGGCAGCTATATCAAAGCTGTCTATCTTATCCAGTGCAGTGGCAACCCAGTCAACCCCAACACAACTTCAGGTACCTCCATCAGTGGAGGATTCATTGAAGGAGCTTTTGGACAACCAAAAGAAGCTCCTGGACAACCAAAAGAAGATCCTGGAGACTTTGTATACTCATGGCAAGGTGATAAAGTAGCTGGGAAAGCAGGTCAAGAAGATGAGAAAGACTAAGGCCTCAAAGGAGTCAGTGGAGAAGCTGAAGAAGGAGGTAGAGAAGTTCACTTATGCCGGACATATCCCACTAGACTTGCTTATGGAGGAGACTGCCCCAGCAGCACAGGCAGCAGAGCATGAGGCAGATAGAGAGCCAGTGAGAGGATTTATGGTTCCCCAGTTAGAGGATTTGGAGAGTTGGAGGACCCGGAGGGAGCTGATGAGCCTATGCAGTCCGAGGACCCTATTCATGTTCCTGACCCCATGCAAACAGAAACCGCATAGGGAGTTCTCTTTACTCTCTATCCCTTCGCTGATTTTATTTTGCTATTAGCATTGAGGACAATGCTATCTTTTATTTGGGGGGGGGGGGGGTGGTCTATTTTGATTTGATGACATTGGTATGCAACAACTATGATACTATTTCTCTTTATTTTTACTTATCGTTATTTTCACTTTCGTTATTTTTCACTTTTGGTTTGTATATAACTTTACCATTCCATGTGTATATTCATCTTCATTTTGTATATTTTCGTTTCACTCCATTATTTTACATATTCATTTTACTTCCCGTAGTTTACTTCATAACTTTTTTTGTATTTTTCCTTAATAGCTTAGCTTATTAATTCCTTTAGTAGCTTCTTTTTGAGTTTTTAGATTCTTTTTACATTTTTTCATGATCAATAAGCCTTTGGTTTTCTTAATGCCACGGTTCTTTCCAAAAGTGGATGTTGTGTGAACCGGGTGGCTCTTCCCAACGATGGATGGCGTGACAACTTTCTTAAGAGATTGAGTCCGTTTTTCTTTTGCTTTGATATACAGTAGTAATGAATAAAAGTGTATCAAGCAGGCTTCACTTGGCACTAATACATTTACCTTCGACCTCATGGTTAGAGACAAGTTGATTGACAAAGAATAGCTCTACTTGTGACCTTTAGACTCTTGAGTTGTCTAAAACAATCACCGAGTGGTTTCTTTGAGCCGTTTGTGATCTTCAATTTGAGCTAGGGTTGTTGTGAGTCCTCGACTATATTCTCTTCAAAAATCCAGTATCTTGAGAGGTGAGGTATTGAATTTCAAGTCCAAGTCCCGTGCCAATAAGTCTAGAACTTGCCCTGAATGTTTGTCTAGGCAAAATTTTAAGTGTAGCTCGACTTGAGAAGTTATTGTAGGCTCTCCTTGGTCCCATTTGAACTTTGAAAGATTCCGTAGCCTACCAATATGATATCCCTAGTCAACCCCGTTGAGCCTAAGCTTTTTTCATTAAATAGCCACATTACAAGCCTTTATCCGTTTAATAATGACCCTCTCTTGGCATTAAATATTTCCTTAGCATTCGTGATGAACAATTGGCAAAAACATAAGTTTGGGGGAGAGACGAGGAATTTCAAAGTGATGAAAGGTTCGAAGAAGAAAAAGAATTAGTGAAAAGGAAAGGCAAAGAAAAGGAAGAAAAGTAAAAAAGACATAGATCAAAAAGAAAGTGAAGGTTGAAGGGATTCAAAGAACGCAATATTGAAAGGCATGGAATGATGAGAAAAGGAGAAGAAAATGATTGTCAAGAATAAGAAAGAGTGATAGTGTGTCTCTCTAATTCCCCTAAGGAAGAAGAAAATGACTCAAAGAGTCAAGAAACTACGAGCAAAAATGAGAAAATGGAGTGCTTAAGGAAAGATGAAACCATCATAGTATGTCCTACCTTGATCCAAAAGCCTTCATTACATCCCCGCTAAAGCCCTATATGATTTCAAGTTGAGTGAGCTTATATTAGTGGTGATTTACATAAGGGGGGAAGCTTATGGTACTTAGAGCCGGACTTGTGACATTCTTTTGAGAGTGATGAGTGCACTTCTTCACAATACTTGATTTGGGTTACATTCTAAAAAGTGAGATTTGCTCATGGAGAGTAGAGGAGGAGGAGTTTGGGATCCACAATGACCTACGTGAGAGAGAGCTTCCTTGATGAATTGAGTCAACTCTTGATGCTCTAGTGTCACATTAGAACTATAGAACTCAAAAGGTCGTAACATGATGTTGTTGATAATTCATTTGTGTTGAGGGTAATTGTTAGTTCCAATTGATGCTTGATGAAGTCAACTTAGGACAGCTGAAATATCCTTTTCTTTTTCTTGTGGATGAGGGAATTACCTTATTTGCTTGAGGACAAGCAAAATCTTAAGTTTGGGGGAGTTGATAAGTAGGTATTTTAGCCTATTATTTGCTCTCTTTTACTTATGTTCTGAGCCAAAAATGCGTGAAGGTATTCCCGAAAACTAACTTAATATGCTTGCTTGCAGAGTTTGTTCAAAATAAGCCAAAGAAGCCATAATCAACTCATAAAGGAGTCAAACTCGAACAAAAACCAAGACTGGGCCAAAAAGGTGTGGAACACGGACCGTGACAGAAAAGTGTGGCCGCGTAAGTATCAACGCGGACGTGGCCATTAATTCGCGGACTGCGAAATGGAGAATCAGAGAGGTGGTTTTTGGACACAGACATGGACGCGGACCGCATCATAAAGAGGCGGCCGCGAAAGTAATTTAGCAACCGCGATTGAAATTCCGTGAACCGCTGTTGCTAAGATTAGAGAGTGCATAATTTAAGCATAAATGATAAGGGCGGTCCGCGTCAAAATTACCCGGCTGCGAAAGGCTCTCACGCGGACGTGGTGAAAATTACGTGATCCACAAAACAAGGTTCAACCTAGTCCCAGATGTGAAGAAACGCGGACCATGATCAAAACTACGTGGCCGCTAAAGCAAGAGTGCGGCCGCGGTCAAAATTACGCGGCCGCGAAACCTCTGCAGGGGTATTTTTGTTAGAAAATTTCAGCCTAGTATAAATAGATCTTTTTGTCAATTTTAGGTGAAGTTATGTTTTTGCTGAGAATGTGAGACGGCTAGGTTTACCTATTTGGGAAATTTTGTACAATATTTACCTTCAAACATTAGATTTTCATCATTTACTTTAGTGTTATGAATTATATTTCCTCTTTATCTTTGATTTATGCTATTATTATGAGTATCTAGACCCATAACTAGGCTTGTGACCCAACCCTAGTGTGTGTATTTAATGAGTCTTGAATTTTAGGGCTTGATTGTTTATGGGTCAGTGATATTTAGCCTAATTCATGCTAGAATTGTAGAATTAGTGGTTGTAAACATTGATTCATGCATTTATGACTTAGGCTCTTCTTGAGAAAGAGGGACTAGGTCTAGGAAAATTAGGCTAACAAGGAATTGGGATGAACTCAAGATATTGGTAGCCCCAATTAAAGGGTTAAACCTAGAGATAGTAATACCCGACTTGAGCTAATATCACTTGTATTACATGAGCACCCATTTGGACTTGAGAAAGCCAAATTGGGCAAAATCACTCAAATTACCGAGAGGTATAGAGTGAGTACTTGTGTGTGATGGTTATATTACGACCCCAATCAAAACAAGTTTTCCCTAGATTCTCGATACACGTTAGATATTCACCTAGGCGAAAGTCACTACCCTAGTCCTTTTAAACACTTGAAAGCTATCACCAAAAATATTGTACTCAACTTTAATCTTAGCATACAATACAAATAGAAGAAGAAGTAGAATCATCACAATCATGTTTGGAAGTGCAATTAGGAACAACACACGCATCTAGACTTAGACTGATACCTAACTTCAAATCAATTAACTCCCTGTGGAAATCGATCCCGACCTTGTTGGGTAAAACTGCATCGACCGTCCTGGCTACAATGGTGTAGGTTTGGAACCGATCAAGAACCAAACAAAGTTAAAAATCTCACTGAATCGGACCCATATAATCTCGCCATGAATGTATATAGATGAAAAATCGTCTGAATCTTAAGGAGCTAGTCATGATTGTGCATGATTCGGAAGATTGGTACTTGCCAATAATGGGGCAAGTACTATGTAATACCATAATAATGTAAGTAACAATGAGGTAACGCGTAAAAGGTAAGAAAATCACAGAAGGAATCCATGATTTGATCGGATTCGAAGAATATTGAGGAAGGCGGCTAGGGTTTCTGAAGGAGGGAGTGTTTGAGAGACTATAGAGGCGGTTGCTTAAGGGAAATGGGGATTATGGTTTGAGGTTGGGTAATTAAAAGAGGGAGATGGTTTATGGGTCGTTGATCTCAGAGATCAACGATCAAGATTAAAAGAAAAGTGGGGACGGGTCATGGAGACGGGTCCCGACCGGGTTAGAATTAGAGGGCTTGTCTGGTTTGGGCTTTGTGAATTGGGCCAGGGGTTTAGGGTGTTTGGACCATTGATATGGTCCGAAATTTGGCCTAACTTGGGCTATGTTTTAAAAATACAAGGAATTAGGGAAAATAATTTAATAAAATAGTTAAATAGAATATAAAAAATGCTATTTATGAAACATCATACTTTAAAACAACAATAGAAGATTAAAAACTGTAAAAACTTATTTTGACCTTGAATAAAATGAAAAATGCAATAAATTATAAAAAATAGGCTATTATTGCAAAATTACGTATTTGGCATAAAAGTACAATAAATGAAATTATATAAAATGAATTAAAATATTATGAAACATATATATGGATGCAAATAATAATTTTGGGTAATTAGATAGTCACAGAATAATTTCAAGGATAATTTATAAATATTCAAATAATTTAAATGCAAGAAAATTCATTTTAAAGTTCTAAAATTATGAAAAATTATGAAAAATGCTTGTATAACTCTTGTAAATTAAGTAATGATGAAAATTGACATTTTAAGTGTATATATATATATATATGATTTAAAAAATATGAGGGCAAAACTGGGTATCAACAACGACAAGTCGGGTCGTTACATTCTCCCCTTCTTAAACAAAGGTTCGTCCTCGAACGCGCCAAGAATCTTTCTGAGGACATTAAATCACACACACTCGCGGGTGATTCTACATCACTGTAAATTTAACATGGATCCGACAATGCCATCCCAATTGAAGATTATTTCTTTCATCCATACTTATAAACTTTAAAACCAAATTTCTTACACTCCAAACATTTAAAAAGGCCTTACTTTCATATCAACACACGATATTAGTCTCAACCGGCTGTAGCAACTTGTGCCTATGCTCACATCATACGTATGCCCATAACCACATTTCTAGTCATAATAGATGTTCATAATTAATTCCAGCATCGTCAATTAACCTCATATTAACCAAAACCTCGTTTCAAATTTTCACAACACTGACAACAAAACATGAGGCATGAAGACCTCATAATTATTTATCCGACTTAACGAGTCACATTTAACACCACCTGGGTACTTACCTCTCAGGCTAAACTCAATATTCACAACACAAATATGGCTAAATATGCAAAATAACACATAAAATAATTATCAAATAAGCCTAACAGGCATGACTCCCTATTAATACTACGGTACAAATTTAAATTTCACAAAGGGAGAATTTAAACACATAAAATTTTCACCACAAGGACCTCGTCCTTATGTAACTTTCATCGTGGCTTGTAGCGCGATTTAAATATTTTACATCATATAAAAATTGTGCGGATCTCGTCCTCAACTTTGCATCACAAGTATTTTGCACATTGTGACAATTGAAATTTTCCATTCCCTTTCTTCTTCTTTTTAAAAGTAAATTCTGTGAAATAATTTCATAGCACAAAATGAACCCCAATACAGGTACGACATATAATTCAAAAAATTTAATAAAACTATCCCGAGTTTATATCAAAACCATTGAGTAACAGAAAGTCACTTTTGGACTCTTAGCCCTCAATAGTGTACAAAACAAAATTCTAAATACGGGCTAACACCATCAAATCTCCCAACAGGGATAAACACATGTGTGGTGTACAAAATCACTAATTCACCATACATGGAGCATGATAGTAGGTCTCACCTCGATAATTGGAATTGAATCGAACTAAGAATAGTGCTCCTCTATTATGACTTAAATCA
The DNA here is from genome assembly GCA_005239525.1 of Nicotiana knightiana. Taxonomy (NCBI): domain Eukaryota; kingdom Viridiplantae; phylum Streptophyta; class Magnoliopsida; order Solanales; family Solanaceae; genus Nicotiana; species Nicotiana knightiana. Next base: position 13,890 of record ML410634.1, read on the forward strand.
TACGTGTAACGACACCATTTGGTGTAGCGGCGTCAGCCATACCATATCAATTGTATCAACGGGTCGGGCCTCCCCCTATAGGACGCTCCTTTACTCGCCTTTCCTCCACCCCTAACTGACTGTGCATGTGGGATAGTAACTAGAATAGAGCTTGTAGTTTGAATATTCTGATGAAATCCGCCTCTCCCAAGTCTTGGACAATCTCTCATGATGTGCCTAGAATCACCACATTGATAACAACCCCTCTGCAGGTTCGGCTGCTCATACTGAGTCTGTGCCAGATAACTGGGATAACCATTATATGAACCCCGTGTCGGTGGTGCCTTAAAAGAACTTACTGGAGCATTCAGAGTATTCTGAATTAGTTTGCATGACCCTGCTGATAGTGAAATGTAAAATTATTAAGGACGTGGAAACACCGCAAGTCCCAGCATCATCCCATACAAATCTCAGCTCTTAATCATATACAAGTTTCGGAGAACCTTTCAATACCACATAAATACATCTCATGCCAAAACTGATATAACACATGACCCCACAATCTGATCGTTGATAGTGGACTCCCCTCACTTGGTGCGAAGCCATTGGGCATATTCTGATGATCCACAATACTAACCTTCATTGCTCATACGACATCGGTCATAAGACACCTCAAGCCATTTATTTGGCGCATGTCATCCTCATGATAGTTAAACTCGCTTCCTCCAATGACTTGGGAGCTAGTATGTACCCTTCACTAAATGGAAATCCCATACGAACCACATAGTCTCTAATACTGCCAACTATTTTCAGATCTACATCCAACTCGTGACCCTACAAGGATTGTGACGATTAGGCAACTAATTAAACCTTCTTAAGATCGTACTTATCAACCAGATGTCAGAACCTGCTTCACCCCCATGTGCACAACTGAATGATATCTCAATACTTCCGCATCCTCGATCTGGAAGACACGTGGTAACAATGGTTGAGAAACCCTAGCTCCCTTATAACCCCTTTGTAATATCACGAACCGTTGGCGCATAATTAATACCGTTTGCGCAATTTCATACACGAGTGGATGCAAAAGAACATAAGATATATGCTTCAAATTGAATAAATACCGCACGATAAGGAATGAAAGAAGTGGAAATTTTTCCTAATAGCTCTATAGTCTCTCGAAGATAAGTACAGACGTCTCTGTACCGATCCGCAAGATTCTACTAAACTCGTTCGTGACTCGTAACCTATGAACCTAGAGCTCTGATACCAGCTTGTCATGACCCAAAATCCTACCACAGGCGTCGTGATGGCACTTAGTCTCTATGACTTAGTAAGCTGATCATAATAACAATTCAAGCCATTTTTCTTAAAATAGATAATCGAAACCAACAACAGAAATAATGATACAACCTCCCAAGACTGGTAATACTGAGTCACGAACTCTAATTGAATACATGAAATGATCTCAAGGAAATCAAATATACAATACTCATCGAATAATAATTGACAGTATGATAAAATGGAAAGACTCCAAGGGACTACGACGACCAAGCAACTCTACCTTGAATCCTTGCGATCACAATCTAACTCTGTCCGAGTCCAACATATACAATAAATGGCTCTATACAAAAATATGGAGAAGTGTAGTATGAGCACACCACTGTCGGTACCCAGTAAGTATCAAGACTAACCTCAGTGGAGTATGACGAAGTACAGTCAAGACACTCACTAGTCTAATAACCTATGCAGTATAGCATATAAAAATAATTGGAAGATAATAGCAATGATAACAATAATAATCAACCAGTGATATAAACAGCAAGACAACAAGAACACCATAAATATTGTTCAAACAATAATGAACACAAGTACAACCAAATAATCAAGTCCTACAAAATATACATCTTTCATCTATAAGTTTTTCAAATAAAAATCTTTAGAATGTAATTCGTTCCAATAAATATATTTCGAATATACTTCCTTCAAATAAATATATTTCAAATATAATTCTTTCAAATAAATATCTTTCGAGTATAATCCTTTCAAACAATACTTTGAATATAATTCTTTCAAATAAAAGTCATGTTGTGACACCTCATTTATGATCATGAATAATACGGGTCTCAGCCCATTTTCATATTTTCATAGCATCTCGTGCCCATATTTCTATCACAACTGCACAGATAACTCACGTGCCAAAAACATCAATATACAAAAATCTGCACGATCAATTTACTTTAAAAATAGTTTGAGTGAAGAAAATGACATTGCACTTAAATTAAAGCATCAGATAATCTATTGATTTGGATGTAAACCTTATTAATTTAAAACATAATTGTAACGTCTTTTATTTAAAACAACTCAGTCATCGAAAATCAGTAAAAAACAGAAATATAAATCATCAGAGTCTCGTACTAAAAAGACAAAGCCAATACAATACAACAAGGAACACAAAACACATAATAATAAAGTCAACTAGTACATCACGGAAGAAGACGAGAATTTGCATATCATGGAAAAACAAAATAACCAAAGGCAAGTGCAGCCATAAAAAATATCAACAAAGGGCACTCCCGAGATACCGTCTCGTAGTCCCAAAGTAAATGCTCAACAGGGGATCTCCTGAGGTACCGCTTCGTAGTCCCAAAAGTGAATGCTCAACAGGAGATCTCCCGAGGTACCGCCTCGTAGTCCCAAAAGTAAATGCTCAACAGGAGATCTCCCGAGGTACTGCCTCGTAGTCCTAAAAGTAAATATGAAGATAGGGGGATCTCTCGAGGTACCACCTCGTAGTCCCAAAAGTAATATGCAAGACAGGGGGATCTCCCGAGGTACCTCCTCGTAGTCCCAAATGTAAATATGCACCAACAGGGGCACTACAAGCTCAAATGTCACAACATTTCACAATTTGAACCTCAAGTTCTCAAATATTACAACTTGCCACATAAATCAACAATAATATTATTTTCCACAATAAGGAGCCCACGACTCGGCCAAAATGTGCACAATATCTTAACAAAAATGTTCGGGAGTGAACAACTCAGCCGAATAATATTTCACAATTTGGTACTTTGCCTCAATATGATTCACGGACTTTATATTTCAATACCAAGTGTAACGACCCAAAATCCATTACGGTCCTGATGGTGCCGGACTCCACTGTCAGGCAAGCCAACACTTAATAAATAAATTAAATCTTTATTTTAAAATTATCGAAGTCATTCCTTTTTCATTTTCTTAAATAATAATTAGCGAAATTTCACTGAGTAAACAATAATATCTTAACCAATTTAAATAGTGAACAAATACTTTAATTATCCCAGAACCCGGTGTCACAAGTGCATGAGCAAATTTTCTAGGAATTATACATGTACTACAATACTTGTCCGGAATACAAACTGGACAAGGAGTTTAAAATAAAATATAATACATTTGAGGAAGACTCTGCCGGCTGCGGGTCGTCTCTGGATGGTGCAGCTAGTCTAAGTCTCCAAGTCAGTCACATCATTGCGTCAAGCGGGGCCACTAGCTATGAATGTACCTGTGCAATAAAAATGCACAACAAGTGTAGCATGAGTACGAAAACAACATGTACTCAGTAAGTATCCCGCCTAACCTCGAAGAGGTATTGACGAGGGGTCGACTTTGACACTTACTAGAGGTCAAATTAATATAATCAAGTGTGATGTCAAACATGGATGTACTATCGAATAACATATAACAGCAGGAAAGGACAACTTCTTTCATAAATTATACTCTCAGTTCTGTCTTCTCAGTTAACCACTCATATTTTAAGACAATAAAATAGTTCAAATCACGGATGGTATCCAATAAATATCATGCGCATGAAATGCCGAGGGTCGAACGGCCCGAACCAACAAAATGTAAACTGTGCACTGCCGAATGGTCGAACGACGCGAACCATAGATAAATATATTAACCCGCCGTGGCATACGACCCGGTCCTATGAGAGTAGTGGAAGAAATCACCCCGCTCGCGTAATATAAATTGCGGAGCGGTCACACATAAGCATGCACATTCAAACAGTCCACCCCGACTATATCGGGAAAATAATTATTCAATAAAATGACAATTTCTCTTTTTAATGGTCACAAGGATAGTATTTAAATATTTTCTAGAAATGCATTTGCCAAGCTCGATAAGGTTAAACCATTTAATTTCACCAGTAAATTACAAGTACGGCAAATAAAATATGCTTTTGGGTCCTAGACTACCCGGACATAAGCATAATAGTAGCTACGCACGGACTCTCGTCACTTCGAGCGTACGTAGCCCCCACAAATAGTAGCACATATTTAATTAGTTCACCTGGACAATTCCCCCTCACAAGGTTAGAAAGGAGACTTACCTCGCCCCGAAGATTCATAACCGGCCTCCAAGCCCTTCCGACGACTCAAGTTGATGCACAATGCCCCAAAACTATCCAAATAACGGGAAAACCAATGAAAATATACTCTAATACTTATAACTATTCAATTTATATGAATTCACAATTCTGCTCGAAAAGTTGACAATATTGCCCTCAGGCCCACGTGCCCGGATTCCTAAATTTTTCGAAGATAAATATAACCCATGACTTTACTAACTCCAATATATAATTTATTCTTAATTTCATGCTCAAATTCGTGGTCAAAATCCGAAAGTACACATTCTAGGTCCTTGTTCAAAAATCCAAAATTCCCACCAATTTCATGTCTAATCTATGTATAATCCAAGTGTTTTAACTCAAATATGGGAAGAAATCACTTAACTAAAGTTGCTTGATGAAGATCCTCCCTTGAAGCTCCCCAAAATCGCCACACCAAATGAAAATGGGAGAAGAATGGCCAAAATCTCGGTAAAAAAATAACACACTGCCCAGGCAACCCTTCTATGCGATCGCACTCCCCTTCATGCGATCGCATAAGACAATCTCAAGAGCCCCCAAAATTACCTTTGTGCGATCGCATACAAGACCCAGCGATCGCATAGGCCAACCCAGCAGCCTCCCAAAATTACCTCTATGCGATCTCAAACACTTCCATGTGATCGCATAACCCAATCCCAGGGCCTCCAAATCTTCCTCTATGCGCTCGCAAACACTGCCACGCGATCGCGTAGGCCAAATCCCAGCAGCCTCCAATCTTGCTATGCGATGGTTTCAACTATCAATCGTTGCCCTTATGTTGAGGAGATTTGGAATCACTTTCTGAATACCCTCCTAGCCAGGGGATCCCCCTTGCGCTTGCAAGATGAGGCCGAGTAGGTGATGCACCATTATCCGGGGCATGGTCTCATTAGCTATATTACGAAACTGCTTTTTTTTGGAAAACCATATATAATACTTGGAGGGAGCGAAATGTCCGGATTTTCAAGCAATCTTATAAAGACGCAAGGGAGATTTTTTACCAGATTTACGCATAAAGAAAAGGTAGGATTTCAGCTTCCAAGTTGAAGTACTCTAATTCGACCCGTGACCAGCAGATATTAGCCAGAAAGGGCTCCTTCCCCTTCTTGCTGCCATAGAAGCATGAAAAAATGGAGTTTTCCTGTAACCATTCTGAAACCAAGAAAGCCTTTATTTCTGCCTATAGAATGATTCTTCCACGACTCTCGCTTGGGTTCTAACTTCAAACTTCATAGGAGTTCTGACCCACTTGACTTTTTGCTCATAGAAGCGAGGATCTGGAAGAGAGGGTCAACTATGGCAGTGACTGAGGGGGACTTGTTCTGTGATAAACAAATGACTTCAAACAAGAACCTCAGGGCATCCAAAAGAGGTGAACCTGAGAAGAGCAGTAAGAGTAAGCGTTCAAGTACTGGTGCTATGACTAACAAGGTGGAAGATCCTCCCCTAGTTCGAATCACCCTGAATGAAGAGTGGGCGAACAAGATGCAAAACATATCATAAATGTTGAATTTTAAGAAAGAGGGGGGAGGGGGAAAGTAAAGGCCAAAGAACAAAAGACAAATAAGGGCTGCACAAGACGAAAAACCAGAGGTAGCGCTAAGGTGCGAGGGGAATGTAAAAACAACAATAGTTCCACATGAAGGTCCTTAAATGGAATGTCAAAAATATCGGTAAAGTCGAGAAGCAAAGAGAGGCCAAAAAGATTATATAAGAGCACAAGAGGCAGATTTGATTGGCTTGGTGGAAACCAAAGTGAGGAGTGGAAAGGCAGCCAGAATTACCAGATGCTTGGGAAAGAAGTAAAGTAAATCCATTACTGTGGAGAATGAGTAAATAAGTTTGACGAGTGTAAGGGCTAGTAAGACCTACCCGCTTTATTGAGCATTTTCATTCACTGAAGCAACTTGAACAAAATAAAAGTAAAAGAAAGAAATTCATTGACTTCGAAAAGGAGGTCAATTAAATGAGTACTAACTCTCTTCTATTACTTTGTTGTACCGGGTTAACAAGAGCTGACCCTCTTTATTCACTACAGTCCCGGAACAGAACAATCTTGTGTCATAAGAAAAGCTATTATCCAAATCGAATTTTTCTTTCTTTTTTTTTTTTTGATTGGCTTCATCCCGAACGTCCCATTACTGATGGGGAAATCTGTTCGGAAAGAGATATTTATTAAATAATAAAAGCGGCATTATCCCTAAACTTTAAGAACACACAAAGAAATCATGCAACACAACTTATTAACATCATCTGCAGGAACCATCCCTTCTTCAATGTCTATTGATACTAGCTTCTCAAATGTAAAATCACTAGGATCCCCTTTATTTTACCATGTATACTGAGGTCCCAAAGCAGATATTGCTATTAGTCCCAGCTCATTGATAAAGTTCTTCAAATCCCTTGCTCCAGGTTTTGACTGGTTCGAAAGGACCAGGAAGCAGATGTCTATTCAATAGAAGAAGTTGTTCGACCTTTCTTTCATTTAGTTTGAACCACCCGAAACAAAAGGAAAATCAGGCTAGGAGATGACTCGTAATCGATCCGGCTGTTGGACCCTGGACCCACCCGGCCCGTATATTTCATAAGATGTGTTTCATTCGGGAGGATGAACTAGACTTTTTTCATCGCCCCACCCAAGGCAGATCGAACAAAAGATCTTCCCACTAATGCTTTCATTCTCCCGGCTATGATACTGGTAAAGAGCCCTCTTCCTTCTCTCCGACACGGTTGTTGAGACACACTAAGTAGTCATGGGAAAGATAAATGTCATCTGTGTGAAGGATATTGAGATAGCTTCTTCCTTCTCTGTGCGTGGGTTAGCCCTTGATCGGATAATTATTCTTATTTAAAAGTCAAAAAATAGAGTTCTTTTCACTTTAACAACTGTGTTTTTTCTAACAACTCGAAAGGCGATTCCCCCTACTATCTACAACTCCAGACGCGACAAGAGTGCTTATTCCCCAAAAAAAAGATTCATTCCCCTTCTCTTCCCGACGATCGGTAATTCTTTCTAACAGCTCCATCTGCCCATCTGAGAACGACGCCCTTCTTGCAAAAGCTCTTCTTACGCTAACCCTGTTCGTGGGATCTTTTATCCTTTCCTTCTTCCTAGGACAGTAAGAATGGAATTGCCTGAATGATATCAGTCAGAGCGCATTCCCTCACAGCTTCTTTTCTTCTCAAGCACTTGCTATTTCATCTTCTCTTAGATAGGCTATCTTCCGATTCAATGCCATCAAAATGTACTTAGCATGCCTACTTTTCCTTATTAGTTCAAATAGCCCTAGCTAGATTCTCAAGCTCTGATAAACCCGCAACAAGAGCAGCCTTTATTTTATGCCGTGTCGAAAGGACTAAGAGCTCTTATTCCGCAGTCTTTAGCACATAGCAGTCGACGCAGTACTGATT